>BOPM01001571.1:34252-47115 GCA_022179025.1 Porites australiensis
AAAAAAATTATATCACGTTCAAAAACAGCTCTTGTTCTTGCTAGAATTGAATTTTGAAAGAATTCTACATAATACCGAGTATGTTTTGAGATGTTAGAAAACGGTATGGAATTTTTGATTTTCAAAGTCTAGAAATTTCGGTTCTCTTCGCTTGCTCTCCAGAAATTCGGAATTACAATTGCAAGTCTAAAATATCATCAAAGCAGCTTAGCAATACCTCCTAAATAAAATTAGAAACTACAGAAAGCCATAATTTGCTATGCGCCTTCACGCGAGTTCGATTATCTGATCATGAAATTTGACCTCATTTCTGTGATTTTTCGGCTTCACGGGTTGTCGACGGTTTTTCGTAATTTTCTCAAAAACGTAAAAACTCTAGAACCTAAAACTTATATCACGATTCTTAGCATACCATAGGTTATCTCTGGACGAAATATCAAGTGGTCCATTTTTTCAACCTTGTGCCATATTTTTTCAATCTCACTCGGTCCCTACAGAGAGTCGCTCTTAAAATGTTATTATTGTAGGGCGCGCTCAAAGCAGTACGCGTCAATGTTTACGTGACTATATATTTTTTCCTCACTGTTAAGCTTATGTTTTTATCCTAAAACTGAGAGAAAGTGTACTCTAAAATGATTGTAAAATCCATATTTAGGTGCCGAAAAACTTTTAATTCACCGAAAAATTGTTATTGAGAGAAAACAACTTTGCAAAGAATGATTTGTACACGGCATAGCCCGCACAGCTCGCGGAGATAACAACAACAACAACAACAACAACAACAACACTCACCTCTTTTCCTTACTATCGGTTAGCAAATTCAAAAGTTTCCTTTTAAATTTCCTTATAAAACACATGGTAAACTCTTCATCATGTACTGCTGAGTTATGGATGCACTCAGGAGACTCAGGATTGCTAAGTTCATAACAACTCGAGGAATTACGAATACTTTATTGACGTCATCAGCATGCTCAATAGGAATATGAAGCACGCTCGCGCTATTGAATTTGATTAGGCGAACTTTCTAGCTATGTTATAAATACTGATGAACTTCCTATCTTCCTAACTACAAACAAAAATAGGTACAAAATATAAAAAACAAGACGCTATGGAGCGTACACTTCGGCGTCGTGGTTGTGGAATTAATTGTAACTGCGGAGGAATGGTAAGAAATGATATATGGTAAGGTGTCTATTTGTGAAATAATGGGATTTGTCAGGATATTCTGAAAAGAGCAATATCCAAGAGAGTCTCCAGATTTTAGATCTCCAGAGGTTGGCATCTCTGTGATTATGTCGAAGTCGAAGTGACGGGGGTGCTCGTCGTACGTTTAAGGGGTTTAAATTTTTGGATTGATACCGCTTAGGGTGGTAAGACCTAAAATAACTGCTGCCAGAGTTGTCTTGGTAAGATTTATGACAATACTTTCAAAAAGTTCTTAGGAAGAAAGTGTTCAAAAGTTATGTTTTCTACTATTTAAATTCGCAGTGCCAGTTATAAAATTTGTTGTTGTTCAATTGGTACCTCTTAGGGGTGGAAACGAATTTGGGACAAGCCCATAAAACAAGATTTTGGTACCTTTTAGGGGTTTTGTCGAAATTTTCCGACGAGCACCCCCGTGCCTTTTATAGGAGAGTACCCACCCCCCGGGGGTTGAAGTAATATAATATGTCTTGTAATATGTCTTCAGCTCCCCCTGCCTCGATTAGTTCATAAGCTATTTGCGGTTGTGAAAGCAATGTAATTAGTCATATATTTATCCAATTTTCTATAAAATTTGTTGTTGTTGTTGTAGTTAAGATATGTAAGGCATGGGTAAGGAGTCAGTTACGTTGAGCATGGAATTGGCTAAAACTCAATGTTACAAAACGTCTTCGTGCAGCATTTTGTAACTTTAAATTCATCATAAGACAGTTCGAAAGGAGCGCTCACTCGTGAAATGTTTTTCAACACTCGAAGAGAATTTTTGTGTCTCTGCACGGCCATGTAATATCCTCCATTTATTCCTCGAGTAAATAAAAGGCGTAACTCAAAGTGATCTCAAGATATCTCGAAGTAATCCCGGTTTCATTTCGTGAAATAGCCGAAACTAGCCGAAAAGTCACGAACTAGCGCGCTCAATCTTGTCGGGATACTGGTGCATAATTTCATAGATATTTTTCACGGTAAAAAATCGCAGTGGCGCAATCGGCTAATCCCTCAACTCAGAGTCTCCTCTGATCTGAAGGGTCGCACAAGTGAGTCGGTTCAAGCCCCGGGCAAGCCAAAATAATAATTCTTTCTTCCTCGAATAAGTTATAGAATAAATCAAAGAAATCGAAGTGATCTCGAGATATCTCAAACTAATTCGGCTCTCACTTCATCAAATACCCCCCAAAAACCGAAAACCTACAGACTTTGCATTCCCAATCTTTCCAAAAAAAAAAAGTCAACTTTGATACATTCCTGAGCGTCGCGAATAGTTTACTTCGTGTTCCGCCGATTTAATAATAGAAATAAGAAATAAAAGAAATGTGCCTCCACCGTAGAAATATGCCTCCGCCAAAGAAATACGCCTCCGACGTAAAAATGTGCCTCCGCCGTAGAAATACATCTCCAGCTCCGTAAAAATGTGCCTCCTCCGTAGAAAAGAACCTTTTGCATAGAAACAAACTTTTTCCGTGGGAATGAAACGAAACTCCTTTAAATGAGACTCTCTTTAGAAACAAACACTTCCTCTTACCCCTACCAGGCACTCACCACTTCTTCCCCTCCCCCTGCAAAAAAAACCTCTCTGGCGCCATATTGGAAAAAGAGAAGACCCTGGGGACAAGCCATGAAATCAAGGTACTCCTCCTTGTACTCCTCCCCGCGATCCCCGCTGAGCTCCGCTGGGTCTTTACCGCTATTTCCCGCCATAATTTTCGTGATGGCCAATTTTTTTTGTGGTGAAAATCTCGGCCAAATCCTTTTCCCCTACGGGACTTTCAACGCCGAATTATTGCATAAATTTGGACAAAGAATGCAGTAAGGTTAGTGTATGCTTTTTGTTTCTTTTTGCTTCTATATAATGTATATGTTGTAGTTAATTTTTTATTCCAGTTAATTTTTATTTTTCCTTTGTTTCAGCTTCATAAGCATATTTCACCATACCAAAAAACAAAAGAAAAACAAAAATTACCTGAGATAAAAAATTAACTGCAACATATATTTTCGATATCAGTGCTGTGTGCGTACATGCACGTACAACAATAATACTTGAACTTGTTCCAATTCTTGTTCCGCGATCTGCGAGCCATGGAAAAAATAATTTTTTTTAAAATTACAAATTTATATGGATAATGTTTTCTAGTTTGAGCTTTGCATGGTTGACCTATCGGGATTGTTGCGTGCACAATTTTTCCGACAATAATTAACATTCTTGAAATAGCTGTATGAAGGAAAGGTCTTTAACCTTGGTTTTGTCTTAGAATCTGATTTAAAAAATTTTGTTTTCCCTTCACATAGGAGGACCGCTGACATTGCTGGAGGGTTCAACTGCAAAAACTACCAATACCATTACAAAGTTGTCTTTTCATGAGTCTAGAAAGCTAAAAGAAGATCAGAGGACTAAAAAGATCAAAGCAAACAAAAAAGCGAAAGCGATCGAAGATGTAAAAATCCAAATAGGAATCATGGAGGAGCTACTCTTCCACTGGTGGTGCCCTCTAATGTCTCCGCAGAAGCACTCCGGAAAGCAGCTCAAGATAAACATTCCAGACACCTCAAACAGTTTGATCAACATCTGGACTATGTCCTTTTGTATCCAGACCAGACTATTGTCCAGAACCTGCCTGGAAGTTCTGTACCTTTCACCCTTAACAAATATAAAGAAGAACTTGGAAAACCTTTTTCCAGACTGTACTTTTGATTGAGTAGTACCTCAGACATCCAAAGCTGTATTGATTTCCTTGAGGAAGAGTCTGACCAGAGCAGTGAGCCAGGGACATCATACATTTCAGATACTGTCACCACAGCCTCAGAAGCGAAGGAAAGAGAAGGCTCCTCAAGAGCATCAAGCTGCCAAGTTAAGACAAGCCCGTCAACTAACGGAGCTGTAAGTAAGACTTCCTACCCCCCAAGAGGAGGCATTTCCCCTGGAAGAAATTGAAGCACATGCAGACCTCTCTGTTTACGTCTGGGTTGACCCTGTTGGAGAGCTAGAAAGTGAAGGAGAACAAGAATTCATAGGGACAGAAGAACTATCCTGTGATGAGCATGCCTCTGATGAGCTGGGTACGTGTACCGAAAATGACGTGGAATTTTCCCATAAGTTAAAAGATGCAGTGAAGAAGTTACAAGAACATGTTGATTTTACTAGAAGATTTGGCCGAGAGTTTCACCACAAGTGCCACAAACGTTGGCCATCATGAAGATTATAGCAGGAAATAGCGGTAAAGACCCACCTCGATTTCAGGGCTTGTTCCCAGGTTCTTCTCGCTTTCCAATATGGCGCCAGACAGTTTTTTTTTGCGGCGGGGGGGAAGAGGTGATGAGTGCCTGGTAGGGGTAATGGGAAGTGTTTGTTTCTAAAGGGAGCCTCATTAAAGGAGTTTCGTTTCATTTCCACGGAAAAAGTTTGTTTCCATGCAAAAGGCTCATTTCTACCGCGGAGGTCCGGCGGAGGCATATTTCTAGGGCGGAGATATATTTCTACGGCGGAGGTGTATTTCTTCGGCGGAGGCACATTTCTACGGCGGAGGCACATTTCTACGGCGGAGGCATATTTCTACGGCGGGGATGTATTTCTACGGCGGAGGTGTATCTCTACGAAGAAAGTGTATTTCTATGAAAGAGGTCAATTTAAAAGCAATCGGCTTATCACTTGTATGGAATAGAGGAACCAATGCACGGCGCAGATGAGTTTTCATGTAGAAACTGCGTTATTTTAAAATGTGAAGCAGTGGCACTAGTCGGCCACCGTACGTTTGAGCATAAACTACGACGCCATAAAGAAAGATTTGAAAATTTGTTATGATCAGCGGGTTGCAGTGACATCGGAGTTTTCATGGCAACGAAATGACGAAATTACCTACATTTTTACTTGCAGCCTCGGCACTGGGAACTGTTCTTCCAAAATCGTTCACGGGAGCTTTTTCCTCCAATAGTCGGCGCCTCGATGTTCGTGAAGTAAGCGAAATCTATATAAGAGCGTTGTCGAGATACTTTGAGATGAATTTTTTATGATTATTATTAGAAATACGGTAAAAAATAGACAGTCTTTAAAATGTTCGGCCATTATCTGTAGAAAACTTCACTATGCGACATGAAAGTTTATTTCACCTTTGTTTGCCAATATGGTACCGATAAAATCACCAAAGCTATTATTGCAAATGCGAACTTGGTTTCCCTGTTGATTACCGGGCACCAAAAAAAGGAATGAAGAGAGGTTAATTGGACACAGAGGGAAACGCCCACTCTAACCTTTTGGATACGTAAATTATTTTTGGTGAAAAACTGCAAGGGGTAACGAGTTGCACATCTATACGGGCGTGAAACCGTGTGTTGACCTTTAATATTTTGGCTCTAACAAGCATGTTCTTTGCCATGGTTTTCCTTTCTTGTAGGAAATAAGGGGTGGTTCTTTAAAAAAATTAGCAAAGTAGCGGTTGGTTTTGTATGAGATTCCACTTTTCCATTAAAGCTTCTTTTACAGTAGACACTAAGGGCTGGTATTGTGTCACGAAAGGCAGCATTTCTTTTTCTTCCTTGCTGTTTTGTTTCAGGAGCGCGGACTTCGGTTTCTGTGAGTTTCATATACCGTATTTATTCGATTAACCGCCCTGGGTGCTTATTAAATTTTTGGTCCTTGAGAGTGGGCGCTTATTCGAGGCTGGGCGCTTATTAAATTTTCACCATTTTCATTAAGTGCCGTAGTTACACTTTGCAAGAAAACAGTAAATGGTAACAGCAAAACGCAAAGATGTAACAAAGCAAGGTTTCTGCAAAACACTCTTAGGAAAACTTCGTCTTCGGGGAAGTCTCAAATTGGTACTTAATCCTTTTTGGGGGTGGTAGCGGGGAGGGCGTGGGCACTTATTTGAATTTGGGTGGGAGTGGGAGGGACGTGGGGTGGGGTGGGGGTGGGCGCTTATTCGAGGCTGGGCGCCTATTAACTTTTTCTGCCTTTAGGATGGGCGCTTATTCGAGGTGGGCGCTAATTCGAGGTTGAGCGTTTATTCGAATAAATACGGTATTTCTGATTGCAAGTTTTCTTTCAAATTGTGTTGGTAGCCTCTGTTCATCATCAACCATCAAGCGTTCTTTTGAATTTTGAAACACTTTCCTCAAACTCTTTTGACAAATCGGTGAGCGACAAGGGGCAAAATGTGTGCTGGAAGGTTTCCGTAGTCTTTACATCAAGGATAACTTTTTCGTTGAATCTTGTGCCTTTGTATACAACTGTGTCTAAGAATTTAATACTAGGATGATGTAAGTTTACTTCTTCGAAGAAAGTTACGATGTCCGGTTTACAGACGGTTTAGCTTAGACTTTGTGTTTCAATATATGACATGAAAATGTTGGCAGAGGAAACTGCTGTCTTTGTGCCTATCGCGGTACGGTGAGTTTGTAGGTAGAGCTTTCCATTGAACTGGAAAGAATTTTCTTTGAGGATTAATCTACGAATTTCTCGCATGTAATGTGTAGGACTAGGCGGGTTGCTTTGTAGAAATTTTCATACGCTCTGCAAACCGATTTCAATACCCTCGTTTTGTGCTATATTTGTAAAAAGACTTGTGACGTGGTATCTTTGGTTACTTTCTAGAAAGGTAGAAAAAATACAATATACTCTTCTTTCTGAAAAAAAAAAAAAAATGTATAGTTAATGTCGGTCCATGTCGGTAGTCGGTTAATAGTTTTCCTGTCGGTAGTCGGTAATTTTTTTTGCCCTTTGTCGCTAGTCGGTTAAACCCATTCACACTCTCATAGTAGTTTCAATTTTTTTAAAAACGTGTGCGAGAGATCATGGGGATAGCTCCAGCCTATCGCTAGAAAGAAAGATTTGATTAGTATGTATCGACACATCGAGGCACGCTTGTTAGTGCTTTTGAAAACATTTTGGTCTCCTTGAAGAAATTGGGGAATAATTTTTAAACCGCTCGATAGATTTTTTTTAAAAAATTAATTTAATTAATTTAAAAAAATTAAATCATTGAGATTAACCTTTCCTTTATATGGCCTTTAAGTTTCACGATTATTGATATATTGTAAGGCAGTAAAACAACGGCTACAATTCGCTAATATTTTGTCACAAATTTTGGGTCGGTTATTGAAACGAAGTCTAACATGACAGTAATTTGATAACAAATAAGTTTCAAAATTCTGGAAATTGACTTCAAAACTAGATACCTGTCAGCGCTCGGCTGCTGAATTTGCCCATGAAAACAGGGTTACAGTTTCTTATTTTCCTATTTAATAGGCTGCTGATGCTTTATTCCTTGCATCTTGTATCCAACTTATGGCCTTTACACTCACTTTTAGTATTGCATAGAACTTGCGACACCCCATTATTTTTCAAAAAGATTAAAGACTGCTTGCAGCTAAAAGCATAATAAAATCGTAAAGTTAAGGAGCTGAGTCACGAAATTCAGCCAAATTAGGAAATTACAAAATGCCCGTTAAATTAAGAGAAACATAAAAATAACCGCTTAAAACTTTAAAGGAAGGTTAAAATAACATAACAGAAACAACAGATGCCAAGGATGGGCAAAACTGAAGAAGATTGAAACGGATTGAAATTAGGGTTTTTGAAAACTGTTCAGCCTAACAGTTTTTCAAAGTTGATCCCTGTTGCCTCCAACTTCAAAAATAATGTTCAGGAGACATATTTGTTTGTCCTGAATCTCCGATTTTGTCATTTACATGTAATTTCTTTGCTTACTTAAGTTCCATAGCAATTGAGGGCGAGTAATTGGCAAAATTAAACAAAATGAACTGGACTGCCGTGACACAGCCCCTATAATTTTGGTGGTTGACACCCCTCATGTTTCAGGGTCTGATTACTTCCCCCCACCCCCATAACCCAATGCGGTTACTTTTGTACTTTCGCATGATTTTTTTCAGTTCTCAACTGCACCGGCCAGTCATCATCAGGACAGCAGATTGCAGGCTTGAAGATATGAATGCTAATCATACACAAGCAACCACTAGCTATCCTTCTATGGATTATGACACCATAGAAAATTTTAGCCTCGTGAAGGAATTAGAAAAGGTAAATTATTATTAACTTCCTCTACGGTGTTGTTAATTGCTGAAGCCCATTATTCTACTTCCCATCAAAACAAATTCAATAGTATCTGTCACTTGAGAAAGATCAGAGCAATTTAACAGCAGCCATGCAAAGACATGTTGAACGTAAAACCAAACTTGAAGAACTGAATGGCACAAACATTTAAATGGTTTCAATTTTTTTGTTTCGCTGGTTGCTTTATGCAGGTGGACAAAACTTACTTTGAACTTGATTGCAATTGAGAACCATTTAAATCTCCATTCCGTTTGGTGATCTTTTTATTAATTCTCAGTAACTTTCCTGGATGTATATTGGTAGAAAAACATTGATGTTGGTCAGTATTGATCTTGGGGCTAAAAAGAGTTTTAAAAAATGATTATATTTTAATTCCTAGAAAGATGAGATCCAGCAACTGGTCTGCCTACTGCAGCAAGAGCAAGCTCAAACCGCTTCTCTAAGTTCAACACTAGCGAATCAACTAATCAGTTTAACCTCAATGTTACAAGAAAAGGAGAAACAATTAGAAGAAAAGAACCGACAGCTGGAAGAAAAAGACAGACAGCAAAAAGAAAAGGATAGTCAGATTGAAGAAATGGTCAGAAAATTGCAAGAAAAAGACAGACAACTGGAAGAAAGAGACAGACAGCTACAAGAAAAGGATAGTCGGTTTGAAGGAATGGTCAGAAAGTTGCAAGAAACTGCAGTCAAAAATCAGCAAGAACTAGAAGTGTTCAGACAACTGCATGAAACAGACATCAAGCAGAAGACAGAAAGGTGGAATCAGATAGCATTCAGTGTTCACAGAGAGCAAGAGTGGGCCAGTGGATCTTGGGGGGTTGTTCATAAGGGAACACTTCCAGTAGCCATAAAAGAACTGAAAAACATTACACCTGAAAGTCTGAAGCTTTTTCGACATGAAATTGATGCAGCATTCTTTTGTCACCATCCTAACATTGTGGAGTTTTTTGGTGCCATAACGGATCTGCATCCTCGCCCCTACATTGTCATGGAACTCATGGATTGTAATCTCCGTGATTTTATAAAACTACACGAACAACTACCGCAGAAGATCATTGTATGCATTGCCTTGGATGTTGGAAAAGGATTGTCCTATTTGCATGGACATTATCCACCTATCCTACACCGTGACCTCAAAACCGACAACATCCTGCTAAAAAGAGGAACTGCTAAAATAGGCGACTTAGGTTCCATAAAGGTTCAACATGATAACATGACCCCGTATCGTGGAACTTTCCTCTATACTGCTCCCGAGGCATTAAACAGCAACACTCAGACACCAAAGGTTAGCAACACTTTCCTTACTTCCTCTTCTTCTCTTTATTTCTCAGTTTCTTTTTTCTTTTCATAGAGTTTTTTTTTTCTTTACTGAAATGGCAAAGGCCTTCAAGGATTCTTTTTGTCTCCTTTTGTTTAATGGTAGCTGTAATATTCATTAAGGACAAATGATTTTACAGCAGTGATTGATGAAAAAATTATGATTTAGTCAGGGCTTTCAATAAGTATTGAAGTAGCCAGCAGTTTTGAATCCTAGGGTGACCGCAATTGTATCAGTGGGGGACCATTAGTCCTCCTTTTCTAGAGGGGTTTGGTGGCGTGCTCCCTCAGAAAATTTTGAAGTTTTGAAGCCCTAAAATGCAATATCCAGCCTTCTGGGGGACTAAATTGAGTACAAAAGAGCTATTTGGTTTTTATGTAGTTGTTGGTAAGCAGCGTAAAGCATAACATAAAACCAGTGGGCCTTCAAGAAAACACATCATAAGATATAATTACATTTTTATTCATGCAGATTTTATCATGATGATAATTTATGACCCATCATTAAAACTACAGTGGAACCTCAATGCAGGGGACACCTTCAGGACTGAGGCAAGTGTCCCCTGAATAGAGGTTGGGCTGGGGGTGTTTTAATAATATATTAACCGATAACGAAAAGCACGTATGGTACAGGATCCAATACCAGGGCTAAAAAAGCTAGATTTTCATGTACCTAGCAGTCAAAATGGGAATTGAACTTAGGGCATCTTGATTGCATAAGCAGCCCTCTGACTCACCTCAAATCTTTTGCTTTTCATTAGTTGATGTGACCATAATAAACTATAACTGTATCAAACAAATCCTCAATTCTTATTTTACAACTTCTTTTGTTATTGTGATGTAAAGATGGTATCAGAATATCGCCCGTTTATTCCATTTTCCAACTGGACCTTTTCTGTTATGTTGATTTCAGATGGACGTCTGGAGCTATGGTCTCGTTGTCCAAGAAATGGCAATAGGTAAGCGACCTGATCCTGGCAAACTGTCTCAGCAGGTTCAACAGGTAACTTGTCCGAAGCTTAAAGAACTGGTGACTGCCTGTACCGAGATCCAGCCACACCAACGACCTTCCATGCCAGAGGTTGTCAGGGTCCTTAAAGAGAGGTTTCCTGAATAGTAACGTTAGGAAGCTTGACGTAATGATGACAAGAACGTGCTTCACACTTCCATTGTGCAGACTGGTGATGTTGGTTAGTTATCAATAGATGTACTTAAGCTTGGTGAAATGATGAAAGATGAAAAGCACCTGCAAAGCATCAAAACTGTCCAAGTTAACCCCTACCAAAGTGTGAGAGCTATACTGCAGTCAACCTGTCAGTGTGGTCAAAAGCTGGAGTGCAAAATCACCGTAAATTATCAGTGATACCTGGTCATCGCTGTGAGCATGCGCTACACGACATCCAGAATTAACTTCTCAGCAACAACACTGCAGCAAAGTGCTAGATCAAGATATCCATCGGCCAAAGCCTCTACAGTGGTCAACCTCGATTTAACAAAACTCTATACAACAAAGTCCTCAGTATAATGAACGATTTTCTTTACACTGGTAATGGTAAATATATGAATTAAAAAAAGAACATCGACATAACGAAACCCCGTTATAGCAAACAAATTTTGCCAGTCCTGTGGTCCTTCATTATATCGAGGTTCCACTGTATTTCTTCGTCCACTGCAGTATGTTCAGCAACTGGACAACAACTGGAGGGTTTTTTTAGTTTCTAAAGAAACTGTGACCAGTGTTGTGTCCATGGAGTGAAATCAAGATTATATTGCTATTAGGCACAGTTCAAACATAGAACTTTTTTGTACCAAGCTTAATACCTATTTGGGCCGACCCAAATGATGAAGGTTTGGTGGTTGATTTAGACATCAAACTTAATTTGCTGGGACAATTCATTTTCAGCCAGCTTTTCACAATGGTTGTCTACAAAATGCTCACCAGTCGAAATAAAATCACAGTAATTCTACAGGTGCAAGATTTGGTACCCGAAAATTGCAACTATTTGCCAGTCAAATTCTCCCACACATGAATAGCCACCTGAAAAGCACCTATCACCTGTATGCAAGAACCTGTTTGAAACAAGTTCTTATTTCTAAAATCTATATAAATAAATTCTGTACACTTAGGCAAAATAAGACAAGTCAACATTTTGGATCCTCTTTGGAGACTGTGTTTTATCCCTCCAACTGCAATATAATGCTATGCAGATAATATATTATCAGGAATAAGCTGGATACCACGAAATACTCTTAGCTACATGTACATGTATGTATTTTTTCCTTTCAGAAAATAAGAACCTTAATAACCTAAATTTGTGCTAGTTAGCATTTATGTAAGAACCTGTTTAGGCTATTAAACTTGGGAAAATGCAGGTTCTTAGTTGGGGCTTTTTACTGTACTTGGAGCAGAGCAGTCCGATCAAATAAGCAAATTGTTCCGTTCCACACACCAATCTTTCTGTCTATTTTAGTTTTATAACAGCTCTGTGTATTTTTTATTTTTGTTTATTAGTCCATTGTGGTGTACTGTCAGGTTTCATGTTTCGAGTGTTAGTTTTCCTTTATATTTTATTTTAAAATATGCATGTACGAGGTAAAGTTTTCAGGCTTATTAAAAAAGGCTGTCTTAGTCCCAATCCTGTGTGTTGGTTATATGGTCAGTAGGAAGTGAAGTACATTGTTATCATATCAAAGGTCATACAACATACTACTTTTAAGTAGTAGACATTCAGTTTTAAAAAACTGAATGTCTCTAATATAATGGCAGCCTCCAACACCCAGGGGGGTATTCCAGATTTGAAGTAACAGGGATGATGGGAGGATTTTTTTTGGTAGGAAAATAAAGTATTTTTTGGGGGGAAGCTTGACTTAAGTAGGGATTTTTTTGGATATTCAAAACAATCTGTCCCCAGTTGTTCAAACGGTTGATAGCGCTACCCAAAGGATAAATGTCTATCCACAGGATAGTGCAATTGGTTTCCCAAACACTTACCTGCTGGATAGTGATTTATTCAGTGGATAGCACTGTCCAACGTTTGAACAACCAGGGCCTGAAGATTTGTGATAGTTCCTGCGTGCGCCCAGCTGCATAGTTCCGCGAATGAACTGAAATTTTTATTGCTAGGAAATTTGGCATGGGATTTTTTGGGGGTTAAATTTTGGTCCAGGGATTTAATTGGGTTTTGTTTGAAGTCCTATGGATTTTTTGGGGTTTTGATTTTTGCCCACATTCGATCATCCCTGTCCCTTCACTTGAAGTCTGGAGACCCCGCCCCCCCCC
>BOPM01001572.1:0-10791 GCA_022179025.1 Porites australiensis
TTGGTATGCCTGTGGTGCGGACGGACGGTCGGTCGGTCGCTCGGTCGGTCGGTCACGTGATTACCAAATTTTCTGGGATGGGTAGATTTATTTACCCATGGTGCTCCGCAGGCGCGCTTCGCGCACGGAGCTCCGCTATAAACAGGAAATTGGTCATATGGTACAACATTACCTGCACACATGGCATGGCCACCAAAACAAAGTAAAAAAGCATTTTATTTTCCTTGCCCGAGAGCATCTCATGCTCACCAACAAGAGTAAGCAGTATCTGTTCAGCTGAGGACCCATAATTTACCATTTTCGAAGATATATCTAATTACGACAACTTGTTCTTAGAGAAATGCTAAAAGGAAAAATGAAAACCGCAAAAACCTAAGGAATTAGTAGGCTAATATAATAGTGTAAACCCACTGAAAACTGCCAAAAGCTCAAGTTTACTCTTCCGTTTGCCAAACTTTTTTTGGACTCAGAAAAGTTAGATCAGTTAGAGGTATCTTTGCCAAAAACCCCACTTCTCAATTAGCACATAATTCGAAGTACCGGACAAATCTAAAGATATCGTATAGGAGAATTTTTATGTGCCTTTTTTTAGTGCATTGTAACTTTTGTTGTGTAACTAAAGGAATACTAAAATAATAATAATAGTAATAATAATAATAATAATAATAATAATAATAAACAAAGACTGGTCTCCCTCGTGTGGTTCTGGTGCTACGATGGGTCTTATTTGTTCCAAAAATATTCGTCTCTCCACTCTCGGAGGTTGTACAGCATATGTACAGTAGCGATCCCAGGGGAGATACTGGCTCGTTAATGCAGTTGGAGAGCCGTAGAGCTGTCCCACAGGCTTCACAGCCCCCATATTCCAAGGCCTCAGCCAGGACATTTTAATAATTCCACGACTCGACGGTCGCGAAGTGAAAAACCACTGCAGACTTCGGGATCATGCACATTTCTTTCATTTTCTTGTTTTTCGATAGCAAACAAGGAAGCTTTCAGCCGATCTGCGGCATTATTATTGTGAATAAAAGCTTTAGCGAAAAGCGGCCCTTGTTTGTTCTTTTTGCGCTAGTGGGAAGAACCGCCGCCATCTTGGATCTGGCAATGTTATGCGCAGTAGAGACTGCCCAGTGCAAAACAAGGGAATTACCTTAAGGTGATAAAACAAATGCGGTTCTTTGAGACGACTGTACGCGTATCAGTTGCAAATGAATGCAGCCTTTAATGGTTTACCAGTAGGTCTTATTCATTTTTCCTTTTAATTTTTTTCTCTGACAACGCTTTTTCCAGTAGGCTATATCCAGTGTATTTTACCTGTGATCGCCAGCCCTTAGATATAGGCTATGACACACTCTCGTATTTAATATATCATATGAAATAACCTCTCATTCAATATATTTATGCAATATATATTATAATATGAATATCATTTCCACTTTCATATGCAATATATACTATAATATGTTTAATAGGTGCATGGTTTGAACCCCGGAGTCATGTCAAATACGGAGATGGCATTGCGATTTCAATGCATGGCCTGTCAGGTCAAAAGCCCAAGTTTAATAACATCAACAGACGTCAGTACAACTCGTTCTGACTCTGAAGATAACTGTTATACAGGTTAATTCGAAACGCCAGTGACTGTCGACAGTAGTAGTCCTATTCAGTACTACGCCAATCTGAGCGAACATTCCACTAACAGCTGTACGAATTAATAATATATTTTCTGTCACATTGTTGCGAAAAAAAGGAGGTACTAAAACTATATAAATATAATAACACAAAAAAGGGATATATAGATATACTCTCTTTTTAGCATGTACTTTACTAGATCTTTCGTTTGATGATCAAATATACGATCCTGCTTAAGAGCTACTTATGTCTTTTGAGAGCAACATTAACAAAGTCAAATTGCAGTATCATCCTTACAATGAGTTGATGTGCTTACAAGCTTATTGAAATAGACCCTTTGGATTAGAACGAGGGCCTTTAAATAAACTATGAAATCAAAGCCTCTTCCATGACCATATCGTCAAAAACAATCCAGCATGGGGGTGAAAGACGACGTTATTTTAAAACTTTCGAATAAGAACATTTGAATAAAAGGGCACAAACTAACTAGGAATGAGTTCAAATGAATGGATAGTCATAGTAATCGTCCCATTATCGCCTACTTGTGTAAATATTATAGTGGAGTACATATTGTGCTTACTGCATCAGCTGAAACACAACATAGAAGGTGTATCTCTTAGCTGCTTCTTACCGTGTATCATCTAAGTGTTGGTAAAAAAAAAGTTGAAAATAACAACAACAACAACAACAACAACAACAACAACAACAACAAAAGATCTACCTTAAAGAACTGGCTATCGAGACAATTAATTTATCAATCTATAGTAACAATGGCTTCATGATAATAGTGTACACTTGTTATTCAAACGACTAAATAAATTGACATAAACTTGCGTGATGCTGTTACCAAAACAGTATGTTACTTAACAGCTGAAACGGTCACATACTGAAAAAAACCCTCCCACAGCGTCCAAAATAACTGAATTAAAAGTAAACAAGCACTATCAGGATACTAGGAAAACACCTTATTTGTGACTTTTTACATGGCTATTAAAAACTCTTTATGTTAAACAGCACACAGCAAGTTTAAAAGGCTAGGCATTTGGAATTTTCCTTTAGTTGGATCAGTCATTTGCTCGAGAATGAAGACCCTTCTTCTGCTAGTTTTGGTTGGCTGTGTGCTAACTGTAGCACTAGCCTTTCCATCAAGGGAACTTCTTCGCACAAAAATTCAAGACAGTGAAGAGTTCGATAAAGCAGAAAGGTTAGTCACATGTACAAAGGTTAATGTGGTTTTATGGCATATTATTTTTGGACGGCTTATACTGAAACACGCAGTGGAACTTCTATCATTTAATCAGCTGCGTATGTTAAATGATCAGGGTTTTCTCCCATAATTAAAGCTTAACTACGTATGTTGAGACTTTGAAACGTAATTTTTCTCACTGAAACTGAAAAATTGGCGCTTCATAATATAGCACTATGACACAACATTAAAATTAACACCATTTGAAAATACTTATTTTCCTTCAGTGAACTCCTCTTGGGCACAAAAAATGTAGCGGGCAGAATTGACGAGGATGACACTGATGCAGAAGAAAGTGACAGTGATGATAAATATGGTGATGCTGAATTGGACAGGTATGCTTCGTACTATTGAATTAGATGAAATTACATTTCTATTAAAAACACTGTTTACTCCAAAGTTCATTTTTTCCCTTACTCATAAATTCATTAAAAGGGCGTACAAGTATTAAATAAATAACAGAACAGAATAACATTTGCAGCAGTAATTATACTGAAATTGCACTTGTGAAGGTATATAGGTTATTCCTGTTCTAAGTAAAAGAAGCGCGAAATCGAGATTATTGTTCTCAACTCAAATTGAACATTTTTTTTTGTTTGTTTGTTTGTTTGGTGATCACCTTGCAGTACGTTTGATCTCGATAAACATTGCTCATCCTGTGTAGGACAATTTTCACATATCAACGTAGTATACACGTTTGGCCTTGCTACTATAAGGCTCTCTGTACTGCAATAGATAGAGCAACCAAGCTAGTGTTACTTAAGGAGGTCATGGACTTCAAATTCCTGTCAGGGACTCAAGATTTTTTCTTTGTCCCACGCTCGTCAATCGATTTTCGCATAGGCCGACTTGAGTGAGAACAAAGCAGTAAAACAAAAAGCGTCTAACGAAACAATCATTCGTGAACTACCATTCACTGAATGAGTCAGTGTGAATTTTGTGTCTTTTAACGTAGGCTCGGAACCCTGTAAGGGAATCGATAATATATTTTTTTTTCTGTGTGACGCGCTCGTTAACTCGCATAGAGCGACTTAACTGAAAACATGGCAGTAAAAAAAGTGACAAAATTATACAGTGAATCGTAAATTGCCTACAGTATTTTTTGGTCTGTTAAAAGGTGGCGTAAAATATTTGCTAAATGTTTCAAACTTCTTGTTACTGAGCCTCTGAAAAGAAGGCAAGAATAATGTTTTTGTTGCAGTAAATCAGAAAATCGTTTGTATGACCATGGCAGCGAAGAAGACGAGCAAAACGATTTATATGATGACGACAACGATGATTATGATGATGATGAAGAGGAAAGGTAAAACATTCATTCCCGTAAGAGTAACTAATCTCAATTTTCTCCGAACAATATCAATACACGTACGTAATCACGAGAAAAAGTCAGTAATGAGAATATACAGTCAGATGATCACCAAAGGGATAATGCTTTGATATCAGATATCTTTTAACACATTCTCTCAACTATGCCCTGTAAGAAAATGTATCTAGAGACCAGTGTCGAGAATTTGTTTTTTCGGATATTGGGCCTTAAAGGTTTAAAATGAGAAATTGTGCAAATCGTACATCTCTGCCTTTTTATGAAAGTCTCCGTTTTATAAGTGGATAAATTCCTTACAAATTCCCTACAATAAAATTAGCTAAAATAAAGCGGACGCAATTGACAAGATAACACTGGTAAAAAAAAGTAAATATAGTGACGCTGAAATGGACAAGTAACCTTTTAACGATTAAATTAACTAAAATTCTTTTAAGAAAAAAAAATCAAATCCAATGTTGCACATTGCTCCTAACTTGTGAATGCATTCATGGTGCGTGAACCATATTCGCATTTTTTAACCAAGTATATGGGTATATGGGGTATACGGTCGGCCTTTTTCCAATCCTATTAGTAAAAGAAAAAGCAAAATTTGTTTTTTTTTACGTTTTGGGGGATACATTACTCTGTGTTTTTAAATTGGAATTAACCATCTTCCTTTATCACATGATAGGGTACTTTCTCGGCATTGCTGATCCTTGCGGTATTCAGGACACTTGCCATGAACCTAGTTAATATATTTTGCCTTGCTTTCAATGGTTCTCTTTGTATCACGGATAGATCAACCCGTTCGGAGTTCGGGCGATCATACGTTCCACTTTTGTCGCGGACTTACTGAAGACTCTTCTCTGTTCTCCCCTCTTTACATGTTAAAAATCACGTCAAACGACTTCAGCAAAAGGTGCTTTTCACCATGGCATCAGTGGTTAGAGCGTCCGAACTAGAGCTCTGAGGGTCGTGAGTTCGAGTTCTCACCTACAGCTCGGAAATTTTTTTCTGAGCTTTCTGGTGTTTGAATTCTCCTTCTTCTTTAAAAGAAATAGGTGAGAGCTAATGAAACAGGTCGAAACAGGGACTATAAGGAGTTGTCAGTAGTAAATTTTTGGCCTTTAAACGGAAAATGTTTGCTAAACGTTTCAAACTTGTTCTTGATTCAGTGAATCAAAAAATGATTTAAACGATGATGACAGCGAAGAAGACGACCAAGAAACATTAGCTGATGATGGTGACGTTGCTAACGATGATTTCGAAGAGGGAAGGTAAGACAATTTACCCCGAATGTTTTCTCTTACTTCTATATTGAAGAGAAAAATAGAAGAATGCATAACCGTCGGTTTGGTATCAGAAAATTACGTTCAGTGTATCAATGAGGTCTTCGTTCTCTAAGAGTATTAATTCCACACAAACCAGCTAAACTCCAAAACGGTTAGCCTCCCCACAGACGTCCTTTGGGGTTGGTTTGTCACGCATTCATTTCTGTGGGGGAGAAATGAATGCGTGACAAACGAACCCCAAAGGACGTCTGCAGGGAGGCTACAAAACGGTAAGAGTCTTCTATCTTTGTATCTCGATTACTACCCTCAAAATTAGAATTCGTGAACGTTTGAGTAGATTATATTTTATTTTTAACACTCAAAGCAAATTCGTTACAGTGAATCTAATCTTGGTCCAAAAGACGAAGATGAATCAGATGAGGATGAGGAGAAGGGCAATGAAGACCCAAGAAATCTACAGCACTTTTATGAAGAGGGTGACACTTTATCTTCAAATCGAGACCCGATAAAAATTCGCTTTCGACGCATTGGCAGAGGCATTGGTCGTGTCATTCGAAGAGGAAAACGTGTTGTGCGTCGAGTGGGCCGCATCATTCGGGGTGGAAAGCGTATTGTCGATCGCGCAAGACGTTTCAGAAGACGCGTCATTCGTGGTGGCAAACGCATCATTCGTGGTGTCAAACGATTTGGACGAAGAATATTTCGCAGACGAGGGCGTCGTCGACGTCGACGTCGACGTCGACGTAGACTTCGACGTCGTAGCCGTGGCTAGGTCATCAACGTGACCGTGAGGTGAGGTTATTTGTTACTACATTTAAGTCAATGATAATTTTTCTCATACAGGGACCTTTCAAAATTTAGCGAAAGAAATAGAAAGTAAAGGTGGCAGAGGTTTTCTTTAATGAGGGAAAACAGAGAAAAATTTATAGAATTATAACCTAAAAATTTCTTGATCGAACCTTTCATCCGACTCCACCACCCTCCCGTTCCATGACGTTTTGTGGACCTCTAGATGCCTTGTGCTGGTTATTGAGAAGCGAACCTTTACTTTCTGGCCTAACACAATATGTTTTACCTTTCTCTCTGGTTTTCTTTTTTTTTTTTTCAGCAGTATAACAAGGATGTTCCATGAAAACAGTGCCTAAACAGGAATTTCGGACCTTGTCATAATCTTCCTTCAGTTAACGTTCAAATTAAAGTAACATTAATGTGGTTGAGATAACAATACATTATTAAACATTAACATTAACAATTCATTTCTTATGTTCATATCCTAATTATAATCGATAATTGAATTAAAATCGTGTGAAATTTACAAACTGTGGTCTGATAGTTTAAATGTTGACTTGTCAGCACTCCCCTAAACGCCAACTCCTCTTCCATGGGCGCATGCGCATAAACCAGTCAATGCCATGAGGGAAAAACTGCGTCTTCGTACCATAGCAAGAAAAGAAGGGACTGCTGATGTCGGGTTTGAAGGAAAATACACTATTTGCTAGGGAAGGTTTATTACTAAAAGAATCTCTCGATTTTTTATTTTTAAAATGAACACTAATGAGGAGCAAAAAAGAAACGCGAGTACATATCTTGTTAACTCGTTTTATTTCTCCCCGCCTTCGTCTGATCACACACACTTCATCAGAAAGTATAACAAGATAGAGCTAAGGAATAAACTTTATACCTAATGATTAAGACAAAATCGTTTTCCGGAAAGGATGTGAACAGTAACACGTTACTAACGGAGGTTAAATTACGTCTTTGTCGCAGGCTACTGTAACGTCCGCTCATTGATCTAGATTCAACTGAAGCTATCTTTTCTTTTCTTCCATTGTTTATCTTGTCATTTGAAAAACGAACCTTTCAGTGTACTTGTCTCTGGAAACCCCCATCCTCCCACCCCGGGGAGACGTGGGGCATACGTGGGGATTGGCAAGTGCTTAGATGACTTACCAGCCCCCAGAGGGTGAGGGCATAGTTCACTTTAGACAATTTATATTTTAGACGGGGAGTGGATTCTAGTCCGAAGCACATGGTCGATAGTTCAGAATAGCGGGTTCTAAAGGTGGGTTAAATGATTTTCTTTGACATTTTAATGCGTTTGGGTTGTCCTTCATTCAGAATCTCGTTTGAATATTGAAATAAGCCCGCGGCTTTTGTATGTGTGAATTATATTTAATGTACTTTTATGTTTAGATTATGTGACTTTTTTAACAGTCACATAACAGTTTTAACAGTCACGGCATTTAAAAATGCGGTTGAGAAAATGAAATTGACATTGAACTCGAAGAAGACGGAAGTTTAGCTTTTAGCAGTTTATAGTCCCTTTTTGCGAACACAACAGGATTATGTTTCACCTCAGAATATGGTAGAGGAGGAAGAAGTGTCAGAATCATAACAAAATACAATACATGGTAAATAACTGAAAGGTAATATTTAGTATAAGAATAAAGTGCTCCAACAAATAAGAAAGACCAAACTAAAAAAGAATTAAAACAACCTCAATCAAATAATAAAAGTGATCACACTGTCCAAGAATAGACCAAATAAAACCCTACAGGGAGGGAGGGAGGGAAATGATTGCTGGTGCAATAAAAGTGACTGTTGCTGACTGCAATGCCAAGTGAGAATGTGACTAAACTAGAATTGTATCCGTCTGTAACCCATATTACAGTCGTGGTATTCCTATCTACCGTAAAACTACTATATCCTAGGTAGTAGACACATGGTATTATGAAATCTCTCATGCCAAAAAACTACTGTGATGCTGTACTAGCCCTGCATCCCAATGTGACACCTTCCTTTGAGATTTAGAACCGCATCAGTCGTCTCAACTGATGCACTCCCTTAATAACATAAAGGAACAATTTTTTTAAAAAAATATAGAGATATAAATATATATAATATTTTCTTGTCTTGTGAAAAACCATTCTATTAAATATTTTGACACAAACAATAATAGTAAAGTCTGCAGATCTATTTCATTTGTCAAAGCTGTTTTTCAAAATACAATTGTGAAATTATGTTTACGTCCTCTCAGTGACTATTTAACAGCTTTTAGAACACGAATACGTCCACTTTCATTATTTGCATCAGCAATGGGGTTTTGCAATTTGTAATAAGCAAAGACAGAAGTTCGTTAATGACTGCTTACGACTCTTCGCGAGTGCAATTTCTACAAATTTTATTTATTTCTTTGACCGTCGCATATTTCCAACATGTGTGACGATTCAATATACTGGAGATTTATATACAGCAAGAATAATTAGCATTAAGATTACCATTATGCATTATCAATCCTTCGATCGAAATTAGATTTTAGCGCGTATGGCATTGCGCCCGAAGTAGAATAAAACAGACTTCTCCAGTTCGAAGCTGTGCTCGCAGAAATTACTCCAAACAGGACTTCTTAAAACCTTTCCACTTAAAATGTATCGCGGTATACAAATTCCCTATTCTTCCAATTCGATCGGAGTCGTCGAGTTGTTTCTGGTCTCTTGAAATATTATCAGAAATACGAGTGTTTACAGAAAGCGTTCTCGATCATTAACATCTCGATATTCGTAAATCGAAAGCTATGACGCATAAAATAATCTCGATTAATCGGCTCCGTATTGCTGTTACTTTTCTTCAAGGTACATTCCACCCAAAGCACTCGACGGCTATTTTGCCTTTGAAGTTTCCCTGTTCGACATTTCTGTCGAGCTTAGTCCTTTCACAGTCAAGTCAATGTTTTGGCTGAGCTCTGAGCCAATCAGATTGCAGGAAATTACATATCCAGATCTGGTTGTGGCCCGGACTGTACACCTATAATAAAGCCTACATATGGACAGAAGTAAAATCATGCTGTAGTTTACAAGAACGGATCCCGGAGTCGTTGCGCGGGTCTTTCTGACAGCATTCCACTTTGCAGGAACGAGCCTTTGATACTTTCAGATACTTAGCCTGAATTTCATCCAATTACTTCGAGTAGTTATTACTCCCTCAGTAAACGTTACTGAAGGAGTAATAAGGACTCGAAGTAATCGGATGAAATTCAGGCTACTTAAGCAAAAGACTGTTAAAATATTGATTAAAAACTAACTTCTTTAAAATATGGTTTATTTTATTTTTCTTTCTACGACTCATGATCAAAGTCATGAACAGCGACTAAATCTCAGAATAAATGCATTATTAAGTCAATGAAAATCCCGACCATGCGACAACCGGCACAAAAAGGGGAATTTAACATTGACCCTGAGTTTAAAAGACAAAAAATTGCCTCCCCCGCTCGTTAGAAACCGGCTTTGGCTGTGTTAAATCCCCTCTTTCCCCCAGAGGTCGCAGGAATTTAACTTTGACTGATGGATAACAATCTACAGCCATAAGCTAATAAAAATGCATACGGACAAAAGTAAAGCGCTGTATGTGACAAGGAAGGCGCCATTGCACCCGTCTTTCTGACAGCAATCCACTTTGCAGGATGCGGCTTTTGAGCTATATCTTTTACAGTCTTCTTCTCTCGATGAACATTTCCATCCTGTTTCACAACCCAAAATAACCATCTTGACGTCGTCTATTTTGTATGACTCTCGGAAACATCGATGATCACCTGAAATGAAATCAATCAAGGCTAGTGTCAAAATGAGTAAGATGTTGAATAGGCCCTTCAAGGTTTTGTTGTTGTTGTTGTTTTAATTTTTAGCTTTTCTATTTCATTTTACTTTATTTTATTTTATATTTTTATAAAGGGCAGTAAGCGAATATCCATCAACAACTTACAAAGTTTAAAGGTGGTACGTCCAAAGAGAGTGAAGATATTGATCCAAAAAGTCGAGACGTTTGTATGGTGGGGGACAAGTTCGTGCCCTTCACCATACAAACGTCTGTACAATTCCGCGACTTTGGAGAGCTCGTTCGTTTTCAACAAATCGCTTTTCAAATTTGGCAACTTTACTTTCCAGCTGTGTTGACGGTTTTTTTTTGCTAACTGTTCCTTGTAAAAAGTTGAAAAACCGTTGAAGGATCTATTTAAAAGAAGTAACATACATAAACTGCACTTTTTTACGTATGTTCTTTCAAATAAATACTGTTTCCGTTCAATTGTTGACGTACACAAATCGGGTTCTTGAGGTCTATCACTATATATCCCATTTAGTACTACTGAAATGCAAAGCTTTCTTAACACATGTATATCAGTATATTATCTTTTTTTAAAGAGCTACATTCAGGGAAAAAAGTAGTTGACACACTTGCTAAAACGGCGCAACAAATTCATTCATTTATTATTCCATTCTGTTTAAGCGCAGTAACACCCCCCCCCCCCCCCCCCCCCCCCCCCC
>BOPM01001572.1:32736-44213 GCA_022179025.1 Porites australiensis
GGTCTGGATCCGTTATCGAGGAAGGGCTGGGTCGCATCACTGTCTAAATGTTATTTTGGCTGGCCAGGGTTATGGGTTCTTAGGCTGGCTCAAAAAAAAACTCAACCGGAAATAAAAATCAAATTGGTCGCATTTCAACTTTCAACCAGGTTAAAATAAAAAACGTCAATCACACAGGCAAACAGCCAGCAAATTAATTATTATTTTTAGCATCCTTGCTCTCTAGATAATCGAAAACGGACCAACAGCGATTTCTCTTCCTCACTCCACTTTTCATATGATTTTTTTTCCTAAGTTTCCGTCTGCAAAAGTGGAATCTGGTGAGCCACTGGCGTTGCTTGTGTGGGAAGACTCGCACGCACTAGACTG
Source organism: Porites australiensis (assembly GCA_022179025.1). Lineage (NCBI taxonomy): Eukaryota > Metazoa > Cnidaria > Anthozoa > Scleractinia > Poritidae > Porites > Porites australiensis. The sequence goes on from BOPM01001572.1 coordinate 33,106, forward strand.
GTTAACTGACTGATTTTCAGGGGTCGCTGGTTCGGGCCTTATAAATTGCCGGAATGGTGGCATACCTCTAACGTCTTGCTGATGTGAACAAAAATCGTTCGCTGGTAGCTGATGGCTGTAAAAGCCTGGAAAATTTGTGTAGGGGAAGAACAAATCTCACCCGTTCATAATTTTATGTACGCAAGTAGCACGTCAGCGTGTTGTGGAGAAATTTCCCGCTCTTTGATGTTTTCTCAGACTCTGAATTTTTTTGAAAAACGCAAACGTTGGATCACATTAGAAAATTCGAGTGTTGAGAGATTTTAATCCCTAGAGTAAACAATCCTCAACAAAATTGGCCGTAATGCGACCCGCGTCGAATAAAGCAAATTTGCAACATTGTTATTCTTTGGTTCTTTAATACGATGCTAATAAGCATGAGCTGCTTTTCAGCAATCCCGCGTGTTTTTGAGCGAGAATGAAATATGAAAGCCAATAGAAAGAAAGACAAAATAATGGACTCTTTCTTATGGCTATAGTCTTAGGAGGGCTGGGAGTCTGCCGGTCTTCTTCACAAAAATACCTGAAACTGGGAGTGCCAGTGTATTCTCGGCGCACTAGTGGTAGGTGACCGAAGTGCAAACCTCTGCAGCACACTTAGGTGAACTGCTACGAAAGATACTAATGTCCCGCAAAGACCAAATGACTATTCACGCGGAAATGTGGAATATAATATTCCCCATATTCCGAATATTCCAGAGTCTGCAGAGTGTATTCTTTTTTCCAGCTCATTAGGATGCACCGTCAAAAGCGAAAGGCTGAAAATATGAATACGGAATTCAATATAACAATGCCACAAGAGTCAAGTCACTGCATTGCTGGATTTTTTAATTTAGTAAATTCCAATGCGGTGAGCACCTACTGATTCACAGACCAAGAAGTGTCCACAAAGCAAGCCTGATCGTACCCGACGTAAACAGCTCGAAAAAACAATCTATATTGTTATATTCCTAGACTTTCACTCAATAGCCTGTGTACAGACGTCCCCACTCCCTCAGGAAAAATCGGGAGAGGAGACGTCTGTGAATCGCCGTCGTTAATCGTGTTCCGGTATATATTTGCATAAATTATTTTTTTGAAACGACTAACGGATTCATTTATTCAAATAATCAATTCATCAATAGCATCTTTTTGGGGTAAGCTTGACCTGCCTTGGCTGTTAACGTTGGATTTTGTATGTCTTCTCTTTTATTTACAATACCGACCGCTACAGACAGACGCATCCGCAGCCGGTGCAGCAAACATCGGTGGTCTTAACTTCTCATGCCTTTTAGAGAGAGCCGAAATACAAATACCGGTAAACAAATGTCCACAAAGGCTGAGCTTTTCCCTGGGGAATCTATTCTGAGGTTCATTCACCAATCACAACACCGGAAATTATTTGCGTCATGGCATTAACATTACAACCAATTAGAGGCTGTCCCCAACATTCCGGGGAAACGGGAACACGATTATCGTCGGAGATTCACAGACGTCTCCTCTCCCGATTTTTTCTGAGGGAGGGGGGACGTCTGTACATAGGCTATCACTTAACTACTATTGGTTGATTCTTGGTCACGTGGCTTTGACTAAAATCAAATGTGTCCCGATCGTGATACGTCAAGCAATGCACCCCGCTCGGGATACATTACAGCATGTGATCAAAGCGTGGTGGAAAGTGGCGTAACAAAAGGCGGGAAAAACACTGCCAGTTTTCTTTTTCGTGAATGAACACAACAACACAAACACGAAGGCTCAAGCTAAAAAGCAACGATTTTTGAAGTTATCCCAGAAGAGAAACAGCAGCTAGTGGAGGAAAAAGATGCAGATAATATAAGGAAAGTACTTTGTAAGTCATTTATTCAGTGGTTTTGCGAATTAAATTTGTGTTGTTATAAGTCATCAGTACCGAGTCGACTGTTTTCGTTCGCTCCGGTTATTTTTTTGTTGCTGTTGAAGTGAGAGTCTAGAAATATAACGTAACAAAACGCTTAATGTCAGGTCCCTCGGGAAACCAGTTAGAGAATGGTGAAAACAACAATAGGTCTAATTAGCAAAAAAAGCAACTTTGCCGTGCAGCACACTTTTTTTGTACATTTCTTTGCTGTTGTTTTGCACGACTACAACGTGAAACTTCCAGAAACTTCTTAGTTACACGTTTTATGGAGGAAATGTCGTACGTGTTCTCGTTCACTTTTTTTTCACTGCCGCTTATTTTCACTTTGCATTGGTGGCCGCTAGCATTTCCCATTTTGTCACCGCCGCTATAAAATTTTCATGTTGTTCTTCCAACAAAAAATATATCCTTTCTTTTTTATCTCTCGCTCTAGACCTCAGTCGCCCTTTTTCTCGTTGACTTTCGCTGGCCTGTCACCTACTTTCTCTTTTTCTCTGTCTTTCTTCTGCTCTATACTCCAAATTTGTGGACATGACAATTAGTCTAAAGTAAATACCGTAAAATTCCGAAAATAAGCCCCGGGGCTTATATTTTTCAAAGGCACTTTTTGAGGGGCTTATTTTTGGAGGGGTTTATATTCGGCGGGGCTTATCTACGGAGGGAAATTTGCGTTTCAAAATCGATTGGGCTAGCCGTATAGTTGGAAGTAAATTTACCGTTTTTGATTTGTTATACTTTGTATTTGAGGGCAATTTTCCAAGTACAAGCCCCCGGGGGGCTGAAATTTGGAGGGGCGATTTAACGGAGGGTTTTTTGCGTTACCGGATTGGGGGGCTTTTATTTGGAGAGGCTTATACATGGAGGGGCTTATTTTCGGAATTTTACGGTACTTTAGACAACACGGATTCAGAAACAATTTTCCGCTTTCCTTTTTCGTCTTTGTTGACTCTCTAGTTGTCTCTGCTTTACAAGACGACGTTGGCTATGCGATTTCCTATGTTTTGCTGATGAATATTACAGACTGTATTTTTTTAGGCTCATTCGGATGCACCCTCAAAAGCGAAAAGCTTAAAATATGAATACGGAATTCAATACAACAATGCCACGATGCCACGACTGCCAATGTTTTGCTGGAATTTGCAAAATTGTAAATTCCAATGCGGTTAGATTTCCTCGCCTTGAATCTTTCGTTTCTGCCTTGTTTTAAACCCGAGGAGAGCAGACTTAGGACTAAAAAGAAGTTGATTTAAAACACTGTTTCTTTATAGTTCGCCTTCTGAGCAGGAACTAAGCAGCCACGTTTCAAAGGGTATCAAAGCTTCTCATGGAAAAAAGGCATTATTGACATCACTGTCGCTTATTTAAACTTTTAGAACTTCAATTAAAACTAACTTGTTTAAAAAACTGCGAAGACACCAAAAGCGAACAAAAACACTGACTTCATGTTGATTTTGCTTATCACAACTGAACACGAAGCACCGTACCTAGTGATTCACAAACAACCTGACGCAAAAAGCTCGATCAAAACAACATTTGATATGTACCTGTGATAGCATGACGCAGGATAAAGTCACCTTTGGGGTCATTTTCGGGTATGCAGTATTTCAAATTCGTTCCTCACTTAGGCCCCACATTCAAAGCTAACATGAAATCACTTATTGTTAACAGTTTGTTTAAAGCAACATGTGATTAGATCATATTTAACAGCACTGTCAACCCCATCCTGCGTGCACGGCTGTTCTCTCTTGTGTAAAGGTGATGTCACACGGGATGATTCGCAACGACGATTTTTAGAGCAACACAGCGTTGCGATGCTGGAACAATGTTGCAACCATTCGAAACAATGTTGCAACAATGTTGCAACGCTGTGTTGCGCTAGAAATCGTCGTTGCGAATCGTCTCGTGTAACATCACCTTAAGAAAATTCTACATTATGACACCCCATGTAAGGAAATCCTAATTCCGGAATACGGAATAATTAAATTTTGTTTGTGCAATTTGGAATCGTTGGATTAGGAATCGGGAATCCTGGCCTTTGGAATCCGGATTTCAGCTCAAGGAATCCGAAATCGCGATAACGATTGAATCTTGAATTCAAGTTCTAATCACAAGGAATACGGAAATCCAAGTTTTAAAGATAAAGGAATCCGAAATCCAAACCTGTAATCTGGAATCCACAACGTTTGCTCACAGATAGCAGGGGAATGACGTGATTTCTGTTATCTTCTCGCGCTGTGGCGTGAACAAATCATTCTTTGCGAATATTCTCTTCTTTGGAATAAGATAGTTTTGCTGGATAACAAATTCTCCGTCTCAATTTTACGTTCTCGTTAAGGGTCTTCGTAAACTTTTTTTTCAGTATTAAGAGACAAATCTTTGCAAACCCTGACTGGGTAATAAAAACATAGTCGCGCACAAAGTGGCGCGTACGGCTTCGAGCGCGCGCTAACTTTCGTCACCATTCACCAATGGGCAAATAGTAATGGGTAATTGACCAATCAGAGCGCGCGCTTTACGCTTGTTTTTTGTTGCCTACGGCCAGAAAGTTGGTTGGTGAAAATTTAGACGTTCTGTTTCAAAAATAAACTAAAAGTAGGCAGCTCCCCTCAAACGCCAAATGTTTGGGCTCTTAAGCAACTTATGCTTAGAAAGCTAGTATAGACCCAATATTCCCTTTCGTGAACAAGCGATACTGTTTCGGTAAAATAAAAGGGTTGCCTCGCTATCTCTCGAAACTCGGAAGTGATCTTCAGCTCATACGTTGTATTCCAGACTCAGGTAACTGGGCGAATTGTAATAATTTCGGAGAATTTTGAAAGGAAGAACTGAGTCAGTTTTTCTATAATGTTTACAATAATAGCGTCGCCTTTGTTTAATTGTAAGTCCCTTGCATGATATCTTAAATGTGGGTCGCTTGTTGGCTGATGAGGAAGGGTATCTTCCTACCTATCTCCTAGAAAGAAATAGAAAAGAAAAGGGGACCTGATAGCACTGGATAACTTAACCTCTCTATCTTACATCTACCATACCTACATAGACCTGTTAACTAATGATGACATCTGATCACCGTTAACACTGAATTGCTCGTTAAAAAAGGCACAGGAACTGACCTAGAGGAATTAATAATAAGAACCCGTAAGATGATGATCCCTTTATCGAGTAACACCTCTTCCATTCGCAGTAAATGTTCACATGTTTATCCTTCCCCATCAAATAATCTTACTGAGAAACTAACCTAGGTTCAAGGAAAACTAGCCTTGCTTGTGTCAAAATTTGCTGACATATATCAATACTATGCTGAGTGTGTACTAAAGTCATACTTGTATTCCTTCGGCTAGACTTTTACATCTTTCACTTCATTTATTAGTGTTTAATGAGGCTGCGAACATGATTAGTTCCTAGGAAAAGATGTAGAGGACTGCTCATTCCTCTACGCCCCAGTATGAGGGCAAGTCCAACACCCTTTAGTTTGTTAATGGGAAATATTTGACGCTTACGACCTGGACGAGGAAGGCCTGCTGTAGGAACTTGAAATCTTGTATTATTCGCGTCCGTATTGTTATCCTCTTCCCTAAGGTATTCCTCTAAATCCATTGTTAGTGAATTCTCGATATCTTTATCAAAATTCTTGACTCTCGTCTTTCCGTCTGTCTTCAGCCTCATCTTCAAGTTGCCTCCCAGCCTCGTCTTCTCGTTTTTCTTCATCTTCTTCTTCATCTTGTTATATTTTTTATGTGTGTGTGTGTGCTTTTCCTTTTTCCTCTCTTTTGAATATTTTTCATATATTTTTCATAGTTTATAGGGTTTATTCTTTTCTCTTTTTTTTCCCTTTTAACCTAAATAAAGCTGTAATTTAATCAAAGGGCAAGTAATTAGTTTAACTATATCCTGCCCTCTCCATTTATTCTTGTAACCTGATATTTAATTCTACAAATAGCATCTTCATCTTCAAATCTTGTAATACAATATAAAAGGCTTGTAAAATAAATAAATGGAGGCAAAAAATAAACAAATAAACAAACAAACATCTTCTTCTTCCATGGCTTCAAGTTTGTTTTTAAAATCATAATCAACTACCCCTTCAAATTTAGTTTGAAGGGATTTCCGACCGTCGTATTCATTACTTGTCGTAAATTCTACGCTAGGTCCGTTAAGGCTGTCTTCAACTTCCGCTGAATCTTCGTCAGACCATCTGCTGCAAACAAAAATCATTAAATAAAAATAGACCTAATTTTCACGGTATCATGAGAAGGAAGATATGAACTACAAATGAATATAAAATAAAATAAATTGATACACATAACACGGCCTCTATAGTACCGTAGCATTAAGAAATTAATTTTTAGCAGAGACCTGCGTCTGAGAATGACCCACAGGTTTTTTGGAAGCATTGAGCATGACAACCTTTTTTAAAGTGAATAAAAAAAGATTAATTTGATGACAATAACTTAAGAAAATATAGAATAAAAAAATGAATAAATAAAGCGACAGAAATGACCGATATACATGTAAGGCGCATTTTGTTTTCAATCCCCCGTGGCTGCAATGTTCTAGAAAGAAAAAACATTGAGTAAAGTGGTTTGCGTGACCAAATTGGAAGAGTTAAAATATAAATAAAAGTTTGCATTAGAATGAATTTGACCTACTTCAAAACTTTCAAAATGGCCGGTGCGCGAGTGACCAAGAAGTCTAGAAAAGGTATCTTACCATTTTCTTCGATCTCCTTGGTGAACTGTCTGTCCGCGTTCTGTCTGTTAAGGTGTTCGTGAAAATCGTCGATTCCGTCTTTGTGTACGGCGGTGAATGTGTCGTCAACGTAACGTAACCAAAGAGCCAGTACAGTTCGCGTGTAGGTAGCTAGGGCTTGTTCCTCATCGATGTTTTGCATGACAATTTCTGCTACAACAACAGAAACTGGAGAGCCCATAGCTGTACCGTGTAACTGTTTGTAGTGTTTGCCGTTGTACTGAAAGTTCGTCGAAGTCAAACAGAGGTTGAGTAGGTCCATAATGTCGTCTGTAGGTAGTGGTAGTTCAACAGTAGAGTTCTCGCGCGACGAGGAATGGTGACGTCAACAATCACATTGCTGAGCACCATTTAAAGACGAAACATCAAATTGACTGGGACTCTGCGACATGTATAACGTATTCTACAGACTACTATCAACGTCTTACTTTAGAAAGCTGGTTTACTAACTTAGAACAAACGCCACTGAATCGTAGCCAACAGTTACCAGCGCCGTACAAACGACTTATTGACGAGATCAAGCAAAACTAACTACGAGAGAACTGGAGAACTGACAATTTGACTAACAATAGACGACTGTTTAACTGTGACAATAGACGGATCGAAACGCATCAATCACTGATTACGAGACTTCATAGCCAATAACATCACGGCTTAACTGACAGACGACCAATAACATCGCGACATAATTGACCAATCAGATCAATAACCAGAGTATAATACCATCAACTGACGTGATACAACTCACTTTGACTCTGAAGATGACTACCGCACAGGTTGACGAAACGTCAGTCACTGTCAACAACAACAGTCCTATTCAGGACTACGTTCACCCGGACGATCAAACTCAACCTTTTGAAATGACTCCTGGGTTCAAACCTTTCACAGTTTTACGTTCACTTGGACGACAGAGCGAACGACTTGCTAACGACTAAATCGCCAATACGACAACAACTCTGGTTCAACCACCGCTGCAAAGATCTTGGCCTAGTTCCGAGAGGACTTCGACTTAAGTCTCCGTTGAACACACAAGAGGCTATTCAAATCGTCAAGGCCACCTGTAGACGATTGATCCGAGCGCGGATAAACGACTGTCACAGAAGACTCAACTACTACAACGACAAAATACAACAACGACTTGACAAACTTAAACGACTTTTACCGACTACCTCACTTAGTACTATACAGACTATTGCGGACAAACGCACTGACAAGACAGCTGAACAGCACCGCGCGAAAACGAAACAAAAACTGACACGACTGCAAGACACAACAAACGCTAAACGACGTAAACCCGACGCAAACTGGGTCAGGAATATTTCTTCCCGTCCCTTAGACGAAACTGAAACACAAGTACTTTCTTACGGACTTAACCACTCAGTGACACCTAAACAAATACCTACTGAGGCTATTGTATCTAGCGTTGAGGCCGTTTTGTCTAGCCAACACGAGCTATCAGAATCGACCAAGGATAACATCAGAAGTGGAGTGACCTCTACTCTGCAATCAGCCTCATTACCGAACAGTAACTTGACTCCTGACGAACTGAAAGCACTTAAACGACTGAAAAAAGACGAGAACATAGTCATACTACCCGCAGACAAGGAACGGGTGACCGTTGTTCTGGACAAGACAGACTACAACGACAAAATGAACTCGCTTGTTAACGACAAACAGACCTACGAAGTACTTAAACGAGACTCGACACCCTCACTGCAACGCAAACTTAACAACAAAGTGCTTACACTGAAGAAAACCGACAAGATCGACTTTCGACGCTACAACAGACTGAGGTGTAGTGTTCCGCAGCCACCCAAGCTGTATGGACTACCAAAACTACACAAACCCAACATACCTATGCGGCCCATAGTTTCTTTCTGTGGGTCCCCAACCTATCAACTGTCTAAATACTTAACTAACGTACTGAAACCGCTAAATGACGAATCTAGACACAAACTACAGTCTACTGAGAACGTTATTGACGCCATTAAGACAATACAGATACCGGACGACCACAAACTAGTGTCCTCTGACGTGAAATCGCTGTTCACCAGTATTCCACTTCAACTGGCTCTAGACTGTACTGAGAACGCTATTAAGAACTCTAATGGTGAACTACCACTACCTACAGACGACATTATGGACCTACTCAACCTCTGTTTGACTTTGTTTTAAGATTATTGTTAACGTATAAGACTACCAATGGCTTAGCGCCTTTTTATCTCCAAGGAACTTATTAATCTTAAAGAAGCATGAAAATACAAGTTATACGCTCCGACTGAGATGGACTGCTACTAAACGCTGTTCATTAGTTCTATTGTTGCTAGTTCAGTTTAGTATATTATAAAAGTTTTATTTTTGGTCCATGATCAGTCGTTTAGTATATATATAGTTTTTCCTGTACTTTTTGCTCGTTTTCTTAGTCATTTGTTGTACTTTAAATTGTCATGTTTGGAAAGTTTTCGGTTCGCTCCATTAATTCTGTATTTTTCTTCTTTTCTTTTCCTGTAATTTTGTTCCAGTGAATAGTGAAATAAAGGACGAATTCAAACCTTCACGTGAGTGTTTATTACATAGGCTTTTTCACGCCAATTCTTTCTGCTGCCGCAAAACTTGTACAATTAGACGAAAATGTAGAGTCGCTCAAAAGGAACGACAATTCTTATTCGCTCTCAGATACTTTAAATTGAATATTTTGAATGTTTTAATAACTTCTCAAAATAAATGCGTCAGTCAATTAAAATCCCGGCCTTCCGACCCCCGGGACAAACAGGAGAATTTAACGTTGACCGGGCGCTAAAAAAACAAAAACAACAACAATAACTCTATTTTGCCTCTCCGGTCGTTAAAAACCGGTTTTGACCTTGTTTAAAAATTCCCACTATTTCCCCAGAGGTCGCAAGAATTTAACTTTCACTGATGGATAATCATCTACAGCCATAATAATGCCTATGGACAGAAGTAAAATCATGCTGCAGATTACAAGAACGGAGTCGTTGCACACTTCTTTCTGACAGCATTCCACTTTGCAGGAAGGAGCGTTTGATACTTTCAAATTCAGGCTACTTAAGCAAAAGACTGTTAAAATATTGATGAAAGACTAACTTCTTTAAAATAAGGTTTTTTTTTTTTTTCTTTCTACGACTCAAAGTCATGAACAGCGACTAAATCTCAGAATAAATGCATTATTAACTCAATTAAAATCCCGACCATGCGACACCCGGCACAAAAAAGGGAATTTAACGTTGACCAGGAATTTTAAAGAAACAAAAATTGCCTCCTCCGGTCGTTAGAAACCGGCTTTGGCTGTGTTAAATCCCCTCTTTCCCCCAGAGGTCGCAGGAATTTAACTTTGACTGATGGATAATAATAGGCCATTTGCACTAAGAGGTCATGTGACATCGTTTTTATGAAACTGAAAGTTATATGATTTTGCCTTCGAAAAACGACTAGTGGGCCATGTCTTAAACAAAATAATAGTGATTTGGTTTTTCAAACCCGCGCCATTTTCTTAAAATAAGGAAGTTCGTAAACAGTCACGAGATCAAAAGGTGATTTTTAAAATATGAATTATCTCTTTCTGAACACAAATTTTGCACTTAAACGTCAAGGAAAATGTTGAAAAGATGATGTGGTACCCTTTACAGCACATCTGAGCGTAACTATCAAACGTTTAACAAGATATAAGCAAAAAGTAGTTTTGGCCGCCATGTTGGAGGGCAAGAGTATGCCCTCCAACATGGCGGCCAATACAAATCATACTACTTTGTTGAAAAATCAAAGTGCGATGAAATATCTCCCTTAAATGCGTTTCCTCTGAAATTTCGGGAGTAAGATGATTTTTATGTGCTGTAACAATTTTTGCATTCAGCAAGATTCCAACTTATTGTTTAAAGGAACCATTGGTCACGTGACCTCTTAGTGCAAGTGGCCTATCTACAGCCATAAGGCAACAAAAATGCATACGGACAAAAGTAAAGCGCTGTAGTTGACAAGGAAGGCGCCATTGCACCCGTCTTTCTGACAGCAATCCACTTTGCAGGATATGGCTTTTGAGCTCCACATTTTACAGTTATGTTCTCTCCATAGACATTCTGATGCCGTTACACAACCCAAAATAACCCCCTTGACGTCGCCTATTTTGGTTGAATGGCGCAGACATCGATCATCAACTGAAATGAAATCAATCAAGGCTAATGTCAAAATGAGTAAAATGTTGAAGATGCGAAGATATTCAAGGTTTTGTTGTTGTTGTTTATTTAAACTTCTCTATTTTATTTTACTTTACTTTGTTTTATATTTTTATAAAGAGCAGTAAGCGAATATCCATCAACAACTTACCAAGTTTAAAGGTGATACGTCCAAAGAGAGCGAAGATATTGATCCAAAAAGTCGAGACGTTTGTATGGTGGGGAGCAAGTTCGTGCCCTTCACCATACAAACGTCT
>BOPM01001573.1:32081-50790 GCA_022179025.1 Porites australiensis
TCATTATTCACTGGCATTGTTTTCAAGTTTCATATACACGTGCACATTTAGCAAAAAGATAGAATTTGCATCAAAAAGGACCCTCGGTTATATCTCCGGGATATGCTAATTACCGGGTAAAGAGGTTAGAGATACATTATAACATCAGAGCAACTCTGTGAGAGTTTCTGTGATGTTATAACCCGAGTAAGATAATTAAGTATTGCATCCTACACGATGAGCCGTGACGTTCACCGTTTCGGCTCTCACTGCTATCTGTGACGACAAGCGAATTATTACCGTATACCGATATTTCTTGGGAAAGTAATCGAGAGTTCTTTTTGATGCAAATTTATATTTTTTGCTAGTTGTGCACGTGCATATGAAACTTGAAAACAATGCCAGTGAATAATGAAGACGCTCACTTGTAAACACAAAATCTGGGGGGAAAATTGGTTATTTTTGAGTCCCTATTTAAAAGCCTTCCCTGTTTTCAATGTTCTTGAAACTTGCCGGAAATATTTCTTGACGACTGATCTCAGGATTGTCGAATTTATAAAAAAAATTTATCAAGCGGTTTTTGGAAAAATGCGAAATTTTTAGGCATGGACCAAATTACCTCCAAAAACTGTATCAAAAGCAGCTGAATGCAAGTTAATAACATTCTTCTTACTCGCGATCGCCCAGAGCAATCCCCCTCTTTTTTTGTATGCAGTTTTCAATGGAATCAAACCACTATGAGATGAAGCCGCGTTCCCAAAGCTTATCATTTTCTTAAAATATTAGCGAATTCAGCGGCTAGGATGCTATTTCACTGCTTTGATGATTCTTAAGACTGCATTTCGAAATATCTCGAAACCGCTCTCATAGAATTTCTTCAAACTTTGCCATAATGGAGGCAATTATGGCAGGTACATACTCCCTTAAGCGATTTCTTCAAAAAACTCCTGGTACAGAGAAACACAACGATAAATGAAAAACGTAATGGCGTCATTACGTTGCCATGGCGACTCCGATTGCAATAAAACCCAGATCATAAGAAAATTTAATCTTTATATTATACAGTTGTGGTAATCTTTTTTCCATATCTTTACTCATGCTGACGTAGTTAATGCTCAAACTAGGGAGGTATCAACCCTAAAAAATCCAGTCGAGCCACCTTAAAGCAAAATCGGGGCAAGATTCGGGATTGAAAGTATGCGCGGGAGATGGGATGCCAGAAATAACTTCTGGAGTTACGGATCCGTGGGTTTATAGGTCAGGATTACGGGGACTAATTGGGGACCCACTAATTTCGCATTGAAAATTATTGACAATGCAGTAGAGCCTCGGTAACTAACTCGAACTATCATGTCCCATTTCCCTTGGATTTTACTCGGTTACTTAGCTTGAACTCGGACCAATACTCGAATTCCTCGCCAACTCGAACTAAATTTCGTTTTCCTTGATCAAAAAACTTTACCCCGATAACTCGAATTATGGTTTTTGCAACATATTAGGGTCTTACAAGTCATACCAGATCATCAGAATAATAATGCATAATCGACCGGCTCGATAACTCGAACCCGCTAACTTGACTGTTCGGGTCACCGAGTTTCTACTGTATATATGGCCTCTATTATTACTATAAGAAATACCGTAAACTGCCGCTTATAAGCTCTCTCCCCCCCCCGCCTCCCGCCCCTCATATGCCCTCCAAGTTATAGCCCATCCACCTGTAAACCATAAAATATATCCGACCAGGATAATCGAGATACTCCGCGGGTATCCTTCGCTACTGATCCGATCGATCATAAGCTCCTCAGGAATTACAAGTCTCCCTCAAAATGTACATGTATTGAAATGAAGTTGATTTATTATGACGTTTTGAAGCGTAACTAAAACTATACTAAATGCAAATTGAAGACATAACTTTGATCAGCACTGCTTCAGCTCGGTTTCAAAGCGCTTTTTCTATTCCTGTTATAAGCCCCTCCGAAATAAAGCTCCCAGTTTACAAGAGCTACCAAAACCTATAAGGAGTAGGAAGGCCGAACGTCAAACTTTTCATGAGAGGAACCAAACTTAGTGTGTTAAGTTAGTAAAAAAATCGACGTCTGGCTCAGTTAGGTTCGTCTGAATGAGTTTGGATCGCCCAAAACGCTCTTTCTGTCTGCTTCATACGGATAGAACGTCTGAAGATGGTCTCCGGGACAAACGTCGATCTTCACATGCGACAACCTTAACTAAGTCGAACTAACAATTAAAATTATTTTAATATATTTTGATGTGATTCAGTTGATTGGTTCGACACGTCGTAAGTTTGACGTCTGACCCAACAGAAGCCGCCAAGCCCAGGGCTTTGTTATATGTATTTCTTTCTGGGAGGATGAAGGGTATACAATTCCTCTGTGTAGAACGAGGAAAATGGATCAATAATATTAGCAAAAAGTGTGGCCTTTCTTGAATAACATTTATTGTTTCTAATAGCTGCCACCCTGGAAGAGACAAACTAAAGAGATTATTTACTGAAGATTCCATGACGTCTGGCTAGCAGTTCCAGTCTGTAACCACGCTGGCGTACATGTGGTTCAGTTTGTCTATAGTTTTTATGTGTTTTCTTTCAGTTTCTCTAAAACTTCACGGATGCTGGGCACGGCACACAGAGAGGAGAAGGAGAGGGGGACAGCAGAAAGGCTCTTAGAATAACATTTCCAAGCTTTTTTTAAGAGGTGGAATATGAGTTCATTTAGCAAAGTACGTGTTCGTGCCTGATTTCCTCAAGTGTTTCAAGATGTTTTGACGAGAGTTGTGGTTTCCGCTTTTCAGGTTATTTGACGTGACAGCTCGAGACAGCGCTGATACAGACCTTTAGCATTTGGTTTTTCATGGCAAAACACAAACTGCAGTTTGCAGTTACGCGTTCGCGGTTTCACGCTGCCGGGATTTTAAATTTTAGCAAGGCGTTCATTGTTTAGTGCCGACATGTTGTTTTTCCTCAAGTCAAAGTGCATCTCTTCTACCGTCCAAAAAACAGGGATAATTCATTTATTCGAGTTCAAACATTCAACAAGCACATCGCAGATGGATAAAGAAAGCTACTTCGTGTCTTTAAACGTAAAGGCTGTACAATTTTTGTGGCAAAAAACCTTGCCGTAAGTCACTTACCGCTGGACGCCCTTCGTGCCGTTCAAACGTGAAATGCAAATAGTGAATTTAGGCAACAGGACGGGCAGAAAGAGGAGGACCGCAAAACACTTGTGTGTGACAAACGTGACAGGGCTATTACTTGCGTCTTTGTCGTGATCGTCACTTAACACCAATGTTTTCTGGTCCTTTACAAAAAGATTTGTTAAAAGGAAAGTGAAATTTGGCGAAAAGTTGTTTCAAGCAAAATTATTGTCCCGCTTGTCACACAAGGTTTGCCGTCTTCTTAAGTTCCTCTCCTGTCCTGTTGCGAAAGTTCACTACAATGAACTGAAAACGCTACCGAAAGACCTACAAATTGAAAACAATTAATAAGTTTCTAGAAAGCATTACTTTCCGAGAAAGCCGTGTTTTCGCTTCGCGAGGGGAACCCCCTTTTCCTGAAATACTTCTTGCGATTGGACAAACCACCACAAAGAGATATGACCCATATCATACGGAAAGCAATATAACACATATCATATCATACGGCATGAGGTATGATTCATACATAAAAACCTACAAGCTACAGAATCTTCAAGCAGTCATTTAATAGTTGCTGCATCAGTGACCTTAGCTAAGCTTAATAGAGCCCTGTTAACAAGATAGCGACAAGCAAGACTACGGCAAGCCACCAGGAGAATCGCGTCTGCTTGCAACAAACTGTCAAACGCGTACGTAAGGCTAGTGGGTTCTTATGAATGTTTTTAAGGCTGATTTTTTCAAGTTTACGCAAATAATTACTGTTGATCAGTTCTAATGAGTTTTTGTTCCATCTGATAGATATTCAGATTTACTTAATTTCAGATTCATTATCTTTGAGAAATATTTTCCTTTCCTTAAAGTTTGGCTTATCATAAATTTATAAAATAACTAAGATAGTACGCGCGTTCTGATTGGTCAAAAACCTATGGTTTATTGTGCCGGTAAACTCATAGAAAACTCTAAGTTATTTCATAAAAGCAATAGATCACACTTTCTATGGGTTTACCGGCGTGATAACCCACTTGGCATGTTAGGAGAACACTCTTGTAAAAGCTTGTAAATCACGACAGAAATTCCATACTGATGACGCGTCTTTACCCAGATCTGGGTAGTGCTTCTGATTGGTTGAATCAAATTTCCCACCCGGCACGACCAATCAGAAGCATTACCTAGATCTGTGCAGTGACGCGTCATCCGTATGGAATTTTTGCGCTCGTTTCTGGCGGGGAAACCAGTGATACCGTCGCCACATGTCGGCTGTTTTCCGGCGCCGGCAGGCTACAGTTTGTGCTGGGTTTATGCTTGAGAGCGCAAAAAGTTTGGAAGATCATGATTTTATTCATGAATTATGTTCCTGAATCTATGATATTTTAGGTATTCGGATTCGCTAATTTCTAAAAATTGGGGCCGTTACAAACTACATGTAGGGCACAATCTATGTGACGCGCTAGGTAACGAATTATGTCTGGTGTTTAATTTATTGGATTCTTTAGGGTTTTCAGGATCCTGGATTTCCCTAATTGAAGCTCGGAACTCGGGATCTTAATGCAAAATCGGGGCGAGATTCGGGATTAAAAGTATGAGCGGGAGGTGGGATGCCAAAAAGAAACCTCGGGATTACGGAATCCGTGTGTTTGTACGGTCGGGATTACGGGATTGAAGAACGCTATTGGGGACTCAGTAATTTCACGTTTCAATGAATTATTGATAATGCAGTAGAACCTTGGTAACTAAACTATTAAAGTCCCATTTATGTTGGACTTGAGACTCCGGGGGATCCGAACTCGAGTTCCTTGCCAACTCAACTCAACTTTATTCGTTTTCCTTGACCAAAAACTTTACTCCGATAACTCGAATTAAGGCTTTTGCAAAATATTACGGTCTTATGAGTCAAACCGGATCATTCAGAATAATAATGCATAATCGACCGTCCCGATAACTCGAACCCACTAACTTGAGTTCGAGTCACCCCGCGAGGTTCTAATGTACATGAATGGCCTCTACTCATTCCTATAAAGAATCAATGCAAACAGATTATAATTTCTGGGAGGGAAATACCGTAAACTGCCGCTTATAAACTTCCCAGCCGCTTGTAAGCTCCCCTGCCCCCCACCTTTCCCCAAGGTTATAGGCCTGTAAACCAAAAAATATATCCGACCATGGTAATCAGGTTACACCGTGGGTTGAAACACAAGTAAGCTCCCCTCAAAATGAATTGAAATGTTTATTATGACGTTTTGAAGTGTAACTAAAAATAAGTAAAAGAAAAACTTATAATATTGATAAGCACTGATACAGCTTGTTTCGAAGCGCTTTTCTATTCCGGTTATAAGCCCCCTGGGAATTAAAGCTGTCCGTTTATATGTGTTAGAGTTACTAAAACCTATAAGGCCAAGGAAGGCCAAACGTCGAACTTTTCGTGAGACGAACCAAACTTACTGAGTTAAGTTAGTTAAAAAATCGACTTCTGGCTCTGTCATCGTCTGAATGAGTTTGGATCGTTCAACAAGTTCTTCCCGTCCAGCTAAGTCAAGCTGATGAATTATTAAGAGCTTGTATGATATTGTAAAATAATTTTATATTTGATTTGATTCAGTCGGATTGGTTCGACTCGTCCTAACTTCGAAGTCTGCGTGATCGATCCAAAAGACGATCTTAACTCTTAACTTATTTATGTCGACCCAAATTAGAGTTGGGTTCGTCTCATGAAAATTTGAAAATCAAACAAAGAAAATTACTACCGTCAAGGAGGTTTGGAAATTACATACCAAACCAAAGAGAGCTTCATTAGCATTTCTTTCTGATGCACAGTGTGGCTCTTCGACCATAAGCAAGAGCTTCTTTGTTTTTTAGGGCTAGGGGTATTGTTTGTGTTGTATCATCTATTGTTTCGTTCTCCAATCACAGTCTCACAGACCAGTGTCAGATATAGCGGCGACATTGACAAACCCGGCACAATCGAGTAAATATCAAAATCTATTTATATCCATGCAGCTGCACGACAAGTCAACCTAGGGTATCCTGAACCAAGAAACGTCACTGAGCGTTACAGGGAATAAGATTACCTACTGGTAAGCTTACTTTCTACGATTACTTTCTACTGTCCCTTTCAAAATGTGACATCACTATAACGTCTGCAGTGGACGACATTTCAGTAGGGTTAGATCATAATTTTAAGAAGAATATTGACTTGAGTGCCTTGTTGTCTTCATGTCATATCACGCGAAACAAACATTTCTAAATTTTCTTTATTGATAATTTACTATAAAAACTGTATTTAATGTTAATGTTGTAAACGGAATTTAATAACTCTTACTAATTTAGCTTTTTTGATTGCAATTTTAGTAGAACTTAGTAGTTTTATAGCATGTATTTTTGCTTAAACAAATAATCAAGACTTTAATAGACTTAAAGTCTTAAGTAGTTAAGTTATACAGTCAATTAATAACGTTTTACGGATGGGTTGTCATAGTTACTCAATTTTCTAGATCCTTTGTATTCTAATATACTCAGACAAGCTTGAAAGGAAGTGACGAAAGACTCCAAAGTATCTAGACAATCTTGTGTGCCATGTTAAAGAAGACTGAAAAATGGATGGAATTGGAATGGAAATTTTGCAGGCCAGGATTTGTATTAAATTTTGTTACCTTTATTTTAGTATAGTACCCAAAACTGCAAGGCTGTACGTCTGGAGGAAAAATGTCTGCTTATTTCTGTGCCACCAGTAAACAATTCATCCGAAATGTGGACAAGAATCCGAACCGTTGTGAGAAGCGAATTTTCCGGTAGGTCAACCATGCAGAAATTAACTTTTATTTAGAGGTTCAAAAAAGTCCTTCAGGAAGCTCGCTTCGCACGCTTCGTGAGCTTGACTTGACTAGTAATTCAGACCAAATCTTTACTCTAGCTAAGTTCCAGATGTCTTTTTTTATTTTGAAGGCAACAGAAGTGTGAGGACCTTTGGCATTTAGTACAGGACACAATTTTGATTACATGCATTATTGCTGTAAACGCTTAGCTATGTGTAGCCTCCCCGCAGACGTCCCGTGGGGTTCGTTCGTCACGCATTTATTTGGGAAGAAATGAATGCGTGACGAACGAACCCCACGGGACGTCTGCGGGGAGGCTAAGCTACGGGCAAACGGAGGCAACAACTCTCAACATTGTTGGACCAACGATGTTGCGTGTTGTTGCCTCCCTGTTGGCAGTGGTGTGGAAACGGATGCAACAACTCCCTAGACTACGAGTAGTCCCCCATTTTTCCTCAGGAATAGTAGAGCGAGGCAACACGCGGCCGGGAGATAGAAAAATCTCCCCGCCGCGTGTCTCCTTTTCTCGCGTGGGTGATTTTCACGCTCACTCGCGTTTCGCTCGCTCTACTATCCCTGAGGAAAAATGGGGGACTACTCGTAGTCTAACAACTCCCAACAATACGCAACAACATGCAACAGGGTGTGCAAACAGGCGCAACATGTAACATCCAACAATGTTGCGTCCGTGTGCGTGCCGGGCTTTACATAGTGTGGATCTGGACACCGTACTTCTATTTAAACAAAGCTTGGCGTTCAGATAGTACAAAATTAAGTAAAGGATGACGAGTACAGAGGATAACAGAGTGGGAAAAGCGGCTCAGAGTCGCTTATGTCACTGATTGAAGAAACATATATCTCGAATTTGACTTTCTTTCTTTTTCTCTGTTTTTGCCTTTAAAAGAATAAACGATGATCGCCTGTCTGTATCACAAGAACAAAATGCGCCAGACCCAACTTATCAAAGGTATCAGGGTCAGCATTTACAGCGGTCTTGTATGGAAAATTTAAAAGACGGTCTGGCTGACTGGTTTGTAATCAAACACACCGAGGATCAATCGCTGTCGCGCCATTTGCTTTCTAAAAATGGTTTTGTGCCTGCAGATGCAACAGCGGTAGGTATAAGTAAAAGTTAACTCTCAAAATCAAGAGAGCGGGAAGGGGCCTTAATGAAAATGAGGAGAGATAAGTGCCATTTTTTTTCTTTGCACCTGTTTTTTAAGGGTAAAAATGTACAAAACAAGGCCCCTGGTCATTAGCCGCGGGGGGCATAGCATTTAATAGACCAATTCCGATATATCAAAATTCATACTTGGCCGCTAGACCTGAGTGAACAAAACAAAAGAAATCATCTTGAGGCTCAATAATGAATAATACCTTTATTTTGCTTTATTCCCCCAAGCCTTGGAGCCAAGTCTGAATTTTAATATATCGAAAATGGTCTATTTCCGATCCCTGTCATCGTCTAAGTTCGGGCACATCAATCAGGGTTACATCTGTAGCTATTTAAAAGCATAATCTAAGATGAAATGGGGGTAACAATGAAACTACAGCAGCATTACTTGTAAAGATCCTTTAACAAAAAATGGCACAAATCCTAAATTTACAAATCTCAAAACGGAAACCTAGGATGCTTTATAACGAAAAAGCTCAACTTTTGTTAAGTAAGCTGATACAGAAATCGTGTTAATTCTTATTGCAGCTAGGGTCGATGTAATATTGATAAGGAACACCAAAATAAACATGGTTGTCACCCTCTTGACCACGTGTGCCGTTATTTGACTTATTAGGACTATATATATTACGTTCTTAGGGCTTTCATCAAGGCATTCTAGCCTGGGACCAAGCTCCGCAGTCGTTGTAAAAGACCCAAAAAAAGTCGGCGAGCGAAGCGAGGCGAGCGGAAGTTTGGGAGAACAGCCCTTTTCCCCTTCCCACTTCACCGCTCGGCTCTCTTCGTTCTCTGATTTCTTATGTCGTTTCACTCCGTTTTTTGCCATTTTTACCACACATTGGAGCCTTTTCCTATGAGGTAGCCTGAGTATCAGGCCTTCCTAAGGGGGTAAGGGAGAGGGGATAATTGTGAGATAAAAAATCCCAGTCGTGTGATGACTTTATTTTCACTGAACCAATTATTATTATAATTAGTGCCTATACGAGTGGACGTTTTCTTTCGAGACTTAGTTCATATGAAGTAGTTTTGAAGTAAAATTTTTCGTAGTTTCAGATCCAGAAGAAATTTTTTTCTCTCTTTGTTTCTTTTCTGTTTCCAGGATGGCAATTATCCACAACTCAGATCAAGATCAAGTTCAAGATCAAGTTCTGCAACGTGAGTAAAAAAAAAAACCTTCTTGGGAGAAACGTTTAATTTTCAGAACTAGTTTATTTCGAATACTTCATCTTATAGCATTACTTTACTTAGCCTGTGAAACAGTATGTAACAGTTAGTGCCAAGTAGATACAAGTACATGTTTTGGTTCAGTTTTATCCTTGGTTTAAATTTTACGTTCCTTTGTTTTAAACTCATTATCATACATAACGATACCCAAAAATAAAGGAAAATAGCATTTAAACCAAGGATAAAATTGAACCACAACATTCACAAAAGAAAACATGTAATGTAATTAGTGTTTTGAAATGTTTGAAGGGGCTGTGACATGGTTGCCTTGTTCATTTAATTTTAATGCCAGTTACGCGTCTTTATTCGCTATGAACCTGATATCAGGTTAAAGAATGATAAAATCACAGCTTTTTTCAAACAAAATATGTTTCCCAAGCATTATATCGAACGTTACAAACCACAAAAATGAACTTTGAAAACCTGTTAGGTGAACAATCCGTTTCAACCTTCTTTAAATTTAACCATCCGTCCATCCTTTTGTATTACACTTGTCTGTAAATGCATGTGTCGCTCAATTTGCATGGGTGGCCATTTCCGCTGTTTGAGTTTGGATAAATTGCTTGATGTTGCATATTAGTCTACTATCTTTTTTACAAGTAACGTCAAGAAAAGTAACTTTAATCAACGTCGCTCGATAGGTTTTGTGTTAATAGGATGAATTAACTTGGATGTGACCATTTCATAATTGCCTTGCTCTCAAATAATGATGTGAACGGTTTTGCGTCCAATTCTCTTTTGCAATGCCAATCAAGCATACAGACATGTAATTCGTTAAGTTACAAAATGTTTTTGGTGTAATATTCGCTCAGTACTTATCTTATATTCGGTTTACTATAAAAAGCTAGTAGGTAGGGGCGATGTGCAAGGTTTTTTTTCGCAGTACTAAAAAACCAAGAATCATCTTTGAGACGCGGCATTTTTTACACTTCATACCCCTACCTTTCCCCTGCTTCCGGCAAAAAATCGTAGGAAACGGCCAAAAATTAGTTCAATAACCAGAGAAAAGGTAACATTGTTCTGGTTGGGAGACGAAAACAAATTCTGGTTCGAAAAACAAAACTCCTCCTTGTTGTAAATCTTCACAGTTGTAACAGTGTTATTTCTGTTTCAGATTCATCTGTTCATATTGTGGCAGAACGCCCGCATTGTAGCATCAAGGCTGATTTCTCTCTTTTAAGATTGAACTGTATATGTGCATAGTTTTGTTTTTATTGAAGAACACTAACACTTTACATTTGTACAGTTTTCATAAGAAAAACAAATAACTATTCGAAAAAAAGAATTCTTAGTCTCTAGACTTCTAAACAAGACTTTGTGTACATAGTTATAAGGGACTGTGCAATAATTGTCAGGAAGGGTGGGCTGAAAAATGAGCTTCAAATGGGAAATTATTATGTAGTGTCCCCGTTTGCAAAAGCAGAATTAGTTCACCCCCCCCCCCCCCCTCCTCCTCTTGATCTCTTGATAATTTTTACTAACCCCTCCCCCCCACACCAAATATAATGTAACTGTAGAAGTTGAAAAGCTTGAAAACCATCCTCGCTATTTGTTGTCCGACAACCCTGCTTGTGCTGGAAGGTTTCTCCGAGAGGAATACAAGCCAATTAAAGCACAATGATGACGTCAATACAAGGCGATGCACAGAAGAGGGAGGCGAATCACATCCTAACTTGGATAAGCTTCATGCCGTCACAGAAAAACAATAATATAACATGATGAAAGCCTTTTTACGGAAAGAGCTTAAGACTGGCCTAAATCGCCTTCACAATTTCATCAATGAGAAACGACATTATTTCAAGTCTAGCGTTGAAAAGGATATGTTACTTCTTGTTAAGGACTTGGGTAGAGTGATGGCGCTAAATAGAAGGCGACATATCATATTGCCACCAAGTCCACAACGTCTAAACAAAGAAAGGAAAGAGCAGAGAAAAAAGAGGGAAGGAGGAAGCTCGCAGCTTCTGAAAACAGAAGAAAAAGAGCATGCCTTGGTGAGGACTTTCAGCCGGACATATGTGGTATTCCCCAACTGGAAACATTCCGTGAAACGCTACATCTGTTTACCTCAAAGACAGACAAGGCATGCTCGCGCAACCTTTGCAGGGCAAACTGTTTCGCCAGGAAGCCCAAGAGATCGTCTGGGAATTCTGCACCTGAGGGTGAAGGAACTTACAACTGTCTTATAGGACGGTATCTAAGTACAAATGGTTTTGTGGCCTCACCCCTTGGCTTGTAATGGATCAGGATTATAGAAATTTTATGACAATGCACAAGGCAATTCTTTTGCAAAGACTAAAAAATCTGGTAACATGTCTAAAATGTGATGACATTTTTTAATATAAACTTCACATTTTCTCAGAACATTGAGCATAGAGAGTACATTTCCTGTTTTACAATGCATGTGGAATTGTTTTTATAATTTATGTAAAGGCACAAGACATAAAATGAAAGTTAGGGCCCCCTGTAATAAGAGTAACTTTAATTTGAGCCCCCCTATCTTGGCCTTATTTTTACTTAATGCCCCTCCGTCCGTTTTTTGAGCCCCCCTCCTGATAATCAGCACAGTCTCTAAATTAAATGCGAGAAAATCTTTTGATATTACTTCATGATCTTTAGAAATTAAAGTGATCAGATTACTGTATTTTCAATGTGTTTTCTTCACTACAAGCTGAACTACGATTTTCTGGAAAAAAAAGCCTTTTATTAACAAATAACACACAAAGAATATTGATGATCTCTGAGCATTGACATGGTTCTGCTTTCATTCAAAATGAATTAAATTAAAAAAGACAAGGATCGCCGTAATAAATGCAATCAGTTAACATGTAATCTTCTTTGATTTTGCCCATTCATGCTGCTTTTAGGCTTTTCTTAATTTGTTATGTGTTTTTCTAACGCTTGAAGCAGATACTGGTTGTTCTCTCTCGAGTTGGCGGGAACACACAATCTGCTGTTAGATCATGGCCGAACGAGGCAGAGAAAGTGTTTTAGTGAAAAAGCTAGAGGGTCGGTAGGGATATTATTCTTAAGTCTTCATTCATTCTTCTAAATTTAGCTCACTACCGGAGCCTGCATCTCCCACTTTGATCCCATGACACGGCGTATTTTTTACACTTTGGGCTATTTTTGGAAGTAAATTTACTTGGTATGACGTATGTAGCATTCCAGACATGTCCACCAATAAGCTGGTTGTTTTTGGCGTAGTGGTTATATTACGCATTCCGTAATTGAAAAAAAACAAAAACAAAAACAAAATGGCGGCTGAGGCAGAAAACCTCTCCGACAGTCAATCTGAAGTTTCTAACGCATGTGACGAACTAACTTCACTAGAATCAAGTATTTCAGACAGTGATTTAGATAGTAAAAATAACAATAAAAGACTGCAATTCTTCTTAATCATGCTGGAAAGAGAAAAGCCTTGCCTAATCGGCCGAGTGTTAGTCATAACAAGGAACAGCAAAAAAAGAGGAAAAACCGTACAAAAAAAAAACTGCCGATAAGGGAATTATTCTTTTTGAGATAGACGAATTGTCGTCATGGGTATTCTCCTCGAAGGAAGTTAAAAGATTGGAAAGCACAATACGGCAGCGTCTACTCGATTTGCCAAGATTGCGAGCCGCGTTCGAAGGACGCCGAAATATTGCTTTACACCTAACAAGCGAAGAACAAAAGAACAATTTCGAACTTCGATCTGATCATTGGATTTTGTAGAAGATTTGCCACTTAATCTAAAGAATGCTATACCCTAAATGTTGGAGAAGAAAGAAAAACAGCATTCTCGGCCTCTCTATCCAATTTTCAGCGGCGGGTAAGAGAACGTAAGAAAGGATTATTCTCGAACGACGTTTACCTGCCGCCAACAATTTTTTCGCACGAGGACGTGCATTCTGTGTTTAGTGTTATCCACGAAATTGTATACACAATAGTTCATGAGCGCATAAGAAAAATAAAGGACGATTGTGCGGGAAGTGAAAACACTGGCGGGGGTAGTTCCCCAGAGTTAGCTAAGGAGACGGATGAGACATTGTACTGAATTGCGGTGCTGCACTGCAACGAATGATTAAACTTCTAAACTTCGAAAAGAAACTTAAGCAGGTAAACCAAAGCGTGCTAAGCCTTCCTAAGAAACACTGCTCGACATGGGCTCCTGTCCTGGATCTTGAATGTCTGAAATAAGCAGTTCAGTCAAAATTAAGAACCCTTCAGGGCATTAAAAAAAAATTACCCGCTAGAGAAAAAATTGATTGATTTTAGCTTGATGAGGTTAATGTCATGTGTGCCTATACCGAACGCCTCTTTTCAGTAAAATAGTGACAAGACTGCTAGCCTGAGTATCAGGCCTTCCTAAGGGAGATGCCGTTGCGCTCGATCCAGCAATTTTTCCCATACATTGACGTGTTTGGATGACAATTACATTAAATTTTTCCTTTGTTTACTTCGAAAGAATAAAACTAGAGCAAAACCGACGCCAAAAATAAATGCCCGTGACAGGCTGATGATGTGGTGCATCCACTTAAAATTTGTCTTACCGATTGTTTTAAGGCTGTTTTAATCATTTAAAGCTTTACGTCAGTGTTACATTCCATCTCGGTAAAGCTGTCTAAGGCTCGGAACCTCGGGGCCCAGTTGTTCGAAGGCCGATTAGCGCTTAACCCGGGTTTCTTTTCCTTTTGTTCAAAAGTATTTTCTAAGGCAGTTTTCTCTGTTATGTTTAGAGCTTCCAATCATCAACTTGTAAACAAAAAGAATTAAAACTGAAATGCTTTTTAAGCTTTCAAATCTGCGTTCAAATTTTGCACTAACTCTGGGTTATCTTAACCCAGCTTGAACAACTCGGTCCAGATTATCACTAGGAAGCCCTAGAGACAGCTGTCAGCTGAGCTGTAGGGATTCTCGTGGGTTCATTCGATCTTTGTATCAATATATCGTCAAACAGCCGTTTCCTATTATTATTTACTTCTTTCATTTCTTTCAAGTGAGCTACTCGGAAATCTGTAGGAGTCTAACTCAGAATTCAGACTGGAATAAAAAAGGCTACGAAATTCTTAGCTGAACAAAACACACAAATACCGAAACTCTGAGGCCAGCAAACAGCCACCACGTTCTCAGCTGTTCTTGGGGTATCGCAAATTTCAGGCATTCTAGAGAGCTCCGAACAGATATATCCTAGAAAACGGTCGTCGGGTGGCCTTGTGAGAATTACGTAATTACATTGCTTTGTTTCATGGCAGAAACACGTAAAAATAGCACCCGCGCGAGAAAGATTTCGTTTGAATCATCACACTCAGCGTCAGTAAACCAACTTTCTCCTACAATGATTTCGTTCGCCATAGCCTGAAATAAAATCAAGATTGGAGTCTTAAGCTCATTAATTAGACTACTTGGCGATAGGTAGTCTCTGTCATTCCATGGAGAAACAAGTTGCCGTGACCGGTCGATTGTTTTCATGGGCCTTTTCAAATAAAAAAATTGCTGCATTTGTTACACTTTTGGCTCTGAGTGCAATTATGCACAATTTCATTAATTAGATCTCTACTTGTGATTGGCTAATTTCAAAATTTTTCTCAAAATTTAGTCTGGGTGGCCTTGGTTCGTGTGATCGTTCTGTAACGGGAGTGGTTCTAAAGACAGAGTGGTGTTTGAAGTCGACTACAACAACAGGACGTCACGCTAAAGTCACTCGTTGGCAACATCAAATGTCAAATGTGACTGGAAAATGCGACTTTCCTGTGTGGGAGTTAGCCTGTTCCAGGCTCCGAGATAGTGGTGAAAAGTCGTTCAGTAAAAAGAAATGCGAGAAACGCGCGGGGGCTGGGGAGAGACTAGCCTGCGTAGCAAGCGTTTCCGTTTGGTTTCGAAGCAAAGAAATACCGAGGGAAGGGGACTTTCGGTATTGACCGCGCGAGAAATGAAACGAGAGCCAAAAAGTGAAACAGGGGGAAGGGGGAGGGGAAGGATCGTTCGGATTCATTGAGATTTCACCATGAACGCCGTCCACGCGTTCCAAAATACAAAAAAAAATTATTTTGGTTTCACAAACGGGCCCTCTAAAGTTCATTTCCGCTCCACTGAAGGCCAAACATTTTATTGGTCAATTATTACAGTTGATGACAGCATCAAACGTCGGTGCGCGAACTCAGGCATGACAGGCCAATGCAAGTGGGTGGTTTTCAAAATCCCGGGGTTTGTCTGCAAGCGTTTCCTTCCTTTCTTCCCCATCCCCTCCCGCTCTTTTACTTATGCCATTTTTCGCGCGGTCTTTGACTCTCGTGCCTCGTTGTTTTCTCCTAAACCGCACGGAAACGCTTGCTACGCAGGTTAGGGAGAGACAGGGCGAAAGACATGACATGCAAAGTATGCCGTAAAAAAGCACCGTCACGCTAAAGCCACTCATTGGCAACTCAAATGTGACTGGAAAATGCGACTTTCCTGTGTGGGAGTAGAAATGCAAGTATGCCGTAAAAAAGCTCTGTATATTGTATGATTTACATTTAAGACGGCGCAAATAAATCAAATCAGGAGCCTTTAACCCCTGGTCACCCATCCATTAAGACAAGGACAGATCTCCCAGAGGTAAGAGTCTTGAGAAATTTTCAGTATTAAATCGTTAAAAATATCCCGAGACAAAAGTATAATGCACGAACACAAAGCTGTCGTGGTTGGCTATTCTAAAAGGTTTGCATATCCGATTAAAAGGACCAATCTTTGTCTGAAAGTAATGGTATAGCCAGTTTACATGATTTCATCCATTGTTGAAGCTTTTAAATGAGAAATTTAAAACCCAGAGCAGAATTTTTCGGAGCGAAATAGATAACTTTTGTGCATTATTTGCTTTGGCACAAGGTAGAGTCACGTCACCGAGGTCCTTGATCCCCGTACTAGGGTTACTCCGGAGTTAAAGTGACATGGACGATACAAGATTTTTTTAAGTTAGAAATTTCCCGTTTCGAGTTTCTCTGCGTGAGAAAATTGTCTAGGACACTATTTTTCGATGCCGTGATTAAAAAGAATGTAAATATTGATCAGATTGATAGTTCCACGCAGGTCAAATACCAGCTGTATAGTTATTGATATGGTACACGTACTCGGATTTGTTATGGGGTTAATTGAATATTTAATGCATTTCTGTTATAGAGTATGAACATGGGATTTTTGGGGGTTAATGTTTAGTCCGGAGATTTTTTTGGAAATTCGTTAGAGGCCTTAGCGAACATATGAAGTATTTTTTCAATGACAAACAGTAGAGATATTCAGAACAACTGGAGAGTACATAAATGCTGACTATAATTCCTTTCCCGTGCTCATGATCGAAATAAGGGAAAAACTCGTGCGGAAAATTTACCAACATACACACGCCGCAATTCTTCCAACCGATGCTTTAAACCGCCCAAAAAAGGCGCCTTGCTATGTGCTGGTAAACATTTCAGTACCAGCTCAAGGGAGAAAGTTTTAAAGGCTTTTTTCGATATCACGTTCTATTGTAAACAAGCCTGTAAACTGCCGAAATAATTATGTATTTTATATAATTATGGACACGTGTGCGTACTTGTATTTCCAAGGTGGAATCGCGAACATCTCTAGCAGCAAATTTTACTCCGTTGCGCTCGACTGACTTGCGAAAAGCTTAGCCGCATGCAAGGTTGATGATTTTAAAGGTTAAATAATGTTTATTTTTTGTTTGACTTAAAAACATCACTGGGGTATTACAAAAAATTTACGAAATAGATTGTTTAAAAGGAAAATCTCAGTTTTTCTTTAAAGAGCAGATGGGATGAGGCTTCCTAGATGAATAAGGCCCGTTTCAAACGTCGCGCTACTGCCGTGCCGAACTCAATTCATAAATTATAAATACATCAGAATACATTCAAAAGTTTGCCAAACCGTTTCTTTATTTTTGTGCTTTCTTTTCGGCAGCAGCCGTTCTATTCGACTGAATTAAATTCGACGTCTGAAACCAAGTCGTGCTAATGTCGTGCTGCAGTTGAGCTACAGTCGAGCCAGCTTAGCACGGCAGTAGCACGACGTTTGAAACAGGCCTTACTTTCCATTTTGAACAGTCCTATTTTGTCCATGAGTGGAGTAAGATTTACACAGCTACAGGTGATCGGCGTTTTTGGGAGGCCTCTGAAGTTTCTGTTTGGAATTTGTTAACCATGAAGCGTTTCTGGTTTTTCATTGTTTTGTAACTTATTGCCGATTGCAGCCGTGTAGTTTCAGTGATACCAAAAGATTACCCACACCAGGATTGCCTTGTTTTTATTCTCACGGTTGGCTAACCCAGACATGTCCAGCTATTTTAACAGCTACTATTCGGCCCTTGTTATTTGGTAAGGAGATAAGAAAGAATTTATTTGTAGTTGCGAGGAGTCTAGCTAGTATACAATAAGTGAGTAGTACGAGCAAGCTGTTAAAAAAGAAGAAAGAAGCAAATGAAAATGATTCTGACTACCTTCGATCCACTGAGCGAGCGAGTTGCTCGAACAACGTATCCCGAACACTAAAGTAACCCTACATGGAAACTCACTTTTCGTTGACTAAAATTTGTTGGTTTCACTGTACATATCTAATGTATCTGAAGTGCCTCAAATGTACGTTAAAATACTGATTTGGAAAAGTACAGTTATGTAGTCGTTTACAGTTTCCTATTGGTTGGTGGTACTCAAACATGATTGGTCGTAGCACTTACTAATACTTTAGTAAACGTTGTCAGATCAAACTATGCTTCTACTCCGACTTACCTCAAATCTCACTATTACTTAGTGTATGTGTTTAACCGTTGAACTTGAATTCGAGAAAGCGTGAAATAAATGCAATTTATGCTATGAAATGCGGAAAATCACGTTTACAGGATATAGCATAATCACTTTACGCTATTCGCTACGTAGGTGATCAAGAGTTTGCAAATGATCGAGGTCAAGATGGCTGGATATCTCAGTTACGTTCAACGACCGGGACGAAGTCGAGAGCGATACAAACGCAAAAAGGAAGGAAGACCTTAGACAACAGGACGAAATGTGAGCGTGCAATACGACGTCGTGGTTGTGGAATTAATTGTGGATGCGGAGGAACAGTAAGAAACGATATTTTTTCTGCTACCCTTCCGTACCAATGCTCTTACTTTCCTACTTTGAGTAACGAGACGTCTTAACTTCTTCACCGGAAGTCTGCTAGGTGAATGACCGCGTTTCGATTATATTCTGTCATAAATAAATTGCGCACGACGAGATCTCATTTCCAATTCCTATATTTCCTCTATAACAACACTTTCTTATGTACAGTTAACCCCACACCTTCTCCAGCAACGTAATACACCGTACCGAGGATGATAATGAAATATTTTGAATGAATAATAATACTACTACAGTACTACTTA
>BOPM01001574.1:0-24063 GCA_022179025.1 Porites australiensis
GAAACTCCACACGAAGAAGACTACTTATTAACGATGGCTGAAATTTCACAAGTTCGACTAACAGCCAAGCTAGTCGTCCTTAGCTGCTGTCATAGTGCAAGTGGTCAGACTAGAGCTGAGGGAATTGTTGGAATCGCTCGAGCATTTCTAGAATCGGGTGCACGCGCCGTGTTGGCGGCACTGTGGGCTGTAGAGGACAAAGCTACCATGTGGTTTATGAATTGTTTTTACGAGCACCTTGTTCGTGGTGAAAGTGCCAGTGAATCTCTTCATCAGGCCATGAAGTCGATGACAGAGACTCGCTTTTCTGACGTTAAGCAGTGGGCACCCTTTATTCTGATTGGAGATAATGTGACATTCAAAGGTTTGTATTTGAAATCATTTTTAGGTTTTTTAGTTATCTCAGTCGAAATTTGTGAAATTGATGTTCGTGACACTACGCATCATTTTGAAAAATATTATTCAGGGAGTTATACTGAGTTTTCTTAGTGTTTTTTTTTATTTATTGTCTTTTCCAATCCTGTTCATGAAAGTGAGGCAACTGGAGAGAAGTCCGAATTTAATTATTTTCCGATTTTTATGGAATATTTCGTAAAGCATGCTCGAATCTATAACTAACTAAAATGAAAATGTAGAAAACGATAGTTGGGATTCCAAAGAGCATACGAAAACAATTTACAGTGAAACCTGTATTAAGCGGACACCCTCGGGGATGCTGTAGTGTCCGCTTAATACAGGGTTTCCGCCTAATACAGGTTTCGATAGATAACGTCATATGAGATGTCAAATGCCATTCAAATGAACAGTGGAAATGTTAAGAATACTCCCAGAGACTTTGACGATATACGTTTGCATTAATTTGTTTATCAAAGTGGACCAATTGATCATAGTAACTTAAACATAGATTGCAAGTCAAATTTGAAGAAATCAGATGAGTGAAACAAGCTCTATACAAACAAAACGAAATAGAAAACAATACTGTACTGTAAAACTAATCAAATACGTTTGTCAAGTCACGTTTTTTAATGTAAAAATCGAAAAAGTTGTGGGTGGCAATTCGTAATCTTTCGCATTTCCGGTGTCTGTCTGGCATGTTGGGTGGTGGAATTTGATTACAAGTGGACTCCGTTTAATACAGGTTGATAACAATAGAAATGACTATTTCAAGTACATTTTAGGTGTCCGCGTCCGCTTAATAGAGGTGTCCACTTAATACGGTGTCCGCTTAATACAGGTTTCACTGTATTAATAAATCATAGAGAAGAGAAGTAAGTGTTAAACACACTTTTTCTTGCGGGTGTAACTGAGGAAAGACAAAATGTAGCCTGTTCCGGGCTCCGCGACTGAGTCGGTCCGCACGCATTTCACCGCTTTCCCTTAAAAAGATTCATCCTTAGGGAACCAGAGATATCGATAGCGCAGAGGGTATACGTTCTAATTACCGGTGGGCGAGAGTTAAAAAGCAGAGGGAAAGATTCCCTGGGCACTTAATCTAGCCCAAGCAGCAGCAGGAGCAGTGATTTTGCAACTTCTATCTTACACAGGTGTTTTTCTGGCAAATGTGCTAAGGGCAACTCCCTTGTCGATTTCGGGTCTTCTTAAAAGGAGGTTTTTTGTCATCAATCGCCTCTTTTATGATGCTTGTTCCGCGGAGAAGTCGAAAGACTTAATATGCCCCCAAGAAAGTATTCCATTCGATTCGATTGGGTTTTACAATACGTTTTGCTTTAGTTCACTTCGTAGTCGCGATTTTGTACCAGAGGAGATGGCTGATATTCTGGGCAATCATTGCACAGGCTGCTTGGGCTGCTCGGGCGGCAAGGGATTGCATGGTTGGCTTGATATCAATCTCCTGCTTCAAGCTATAATCTGATCAGTATACAAACACCAAACGAAACGAAGGAATTTGAAATAAAGTAAAATATTCTCACTGCATACATAATTGGCCGGTGACGCTGGAATTAAGTAACTCTTTTAAATTCCGTGGTGTTGGACCTGCGCGCTCGTGGCACGATGCATTGCGGCCCTTGGTTAGAATTGCTTAGTTTTTGCCCGCATCTTGGCTATTTCAACGGGGTTCAGTGGAAGTGACTTAGAAGTTTCGCCCCTCCCACCTCCCCCGGTGGCGGTTGACGTCACTTACTCTCATTATTCGGATGCCTATTGTCCTGGCAGTCGCGGTTGCCTCCCACAACTTAGTTCTCCGTGTCGCAACAATAGGTATCAGTGCGATTATTATACGAATCACATTTAAGCTGAAAGTGATACAATATGACTTTACTGAATTTTTAGCATATAAATGATTCCTCAATGTGAATTTGTTTGACTTTGAAAAAATCTGTGCCAGATATTTAGGTAAAACATTTAGCGCAACGAGCAACAGAAACATATTGATCGATGGTTAAAAAAAATCGTGCAAAGAATACATACGAAAAGGAACCGTCATGATTAGTTTCTTTTTATTTGCATCGCAGGTGCATTTGATAAGAGCAGAGATGGCGAAGGTGCAACGGAAACAAAGAACTTGGAAACTAAGAGGAAACATGTTCAAGTTGACAACTACTGTCACAGATGTACATAAATGTATATACCTAGGATCTCAATGAAGTAGTCTTGTCTGAGACCCTAAAGTGAACAGGTGATAATTGTACTTTTTAAAGCAGGCGCCATTTTGATACGTTACTGGGGAAGGTGAAGCATGAGCTGAGCGTGGAGCACAAGGAGAAAGGATAGCCAGGACCAGTTAGTCGTCCTCATAGTGGAGACGTCAAAGTTGTATAGACCTTCTGAACCTACGTCTACTATATTAGTCAGGGCTTCTTTCGTTCTACGTGACTTCTGCTACTCTCGTCAAGGCCTGCTCTTCAATTCACGCTTGCTTCAAATAAGCTCAATCACTTACATGCCTTACATCAACGCGAGTATTACTTTGGTTTGATAAACTTTGTAAATGTGCTGATCTTGACAAACGTGATGAAATGCCAAATAGATAGTTAAGTTATAATATGATTTTACTTAGTTAGTTCTGTCACACCATCAATGGTCAAAGGCCTTCGATGAGGGTAAACAGGTGGACGTTGCTTTCCTGAACTTTGCAAAGGCTTTTGACAGTGTGGCACATAATATCCTGCTGCAAAAATGTGTAATTTTGGTATCTCTGGTGCGCTTTGAATTAGTGTAAGGATTATCTCACCGACCGAGAACAGAGAGTTGTCATAGAAGGAATAAATTCTACATGGTGTGCTATTCCATCGGGCGTACCTTGGGCCCTTTATTCTTTGTAATTTTCATTGGTGATTTGCCTGAAGTAGAAATGCCTGGAAACTGTGTGTCATTATATGCTGACGACTGCAAAACATCTAGGATTATAAACTATCCAGCTGATCATTCCGTATTTCAGTCAGGGCCCAGTTGTTCGAACTCCGGTTATTGCTAACCCGGGGTTAAATTTTAGCCCAGGTTTCTTTTTCTTTTTATCAAAAGCACACTATCGGATAATTTTCCCTATTCTTTTTAGAGTATCCAGTCATCAAATTGTAGGCAAAGAGAATTAAACTGGATTTGCTTTTTAAGCTCTCATATCCGAGTGCAAATTTCGCACTAACCGTGGGTTACCTTAACCCAGCTTTGAACAACCCGACCCAGATGTCGACAATTGATATGCATGGAGTCAACAAAACCTCAGGAGTTTAACGTGAACGGAAATGTAAACTAATGCAATCTGCAATCTGCAATCTGTCTTGGAGTACTCATATCGATAAAATATCGAATAAGGCCAACATGATACTAGGTCTAAGGGACCTGTAAAGGATTTATAGAAGTTTCCACATTGAGAACTCTGTATCTTGCCCTGGTCACATCACAGCTAGAGTACTATTATTACTATAGTAATTTTGTTTTCAATACCATGATGATTTCGAACAACGGAGAAAAAAGCTCAATTTGTTGTCCTTAGAACAAAGGCGATTTTTATTTGACGTATTATTCCTGTATTAAAAGCCCTGAATGGCTAGATAAATATTGATCTATCTACATGTGTACAGTTTTTCTCGGATTCTGATTGGTATCCTTTAGGGGGAAAAGATAAATGTACTCTCAAAAAGGATTATGCTAGAACTAATACATTTAAGTTTAGTTTTTTCGATAGGATCGTGGACACGTGGAACACTCTACCATTGCTTGTTCGTCAGGCAGCAACTGTTGCTAGTTTAAAGAAAGGAGTGAGGGAGTTTTAAGCTGGAAATGTGTGAGATTTTTATTATTATCATTTTATTGATTTTTTTGTACATATCTCTATATGCATTTTCACATTTTTAATTGTCTGTCTTATTAAATCTTAGTTTTTATGAAATGACTATTTTTTAGAAGGTGGTCTGTCTTGTATGGGGTCTTTGACTCTTTTACAGACCGTCCTTATGGCAATGCCTTTGTATTTATCACTTACCTGAAACCTTTTGCCATTAAATTGTAATAAATAAATAAAAGTGTTCTCTGGAATTAAGTGCTCTTTGCCAGGGGCACCCAACGACGGTTTCCTCCTCAATACATTGAAAACACTTTTTACGCTATCTAGAGTGCTTTTTTAATAGATCTTTTGAAATACATTCTATATCTATTCAGTCATCCTAGGAGTGCTTGAGTCTTTTCGACATTGCAAGGACTTCCTCTCTCCATCACATTTTTGAATCCGAAAATAGTTTTAGGTTTCCTTTTTTCTACGAAATATAGCCTAACCTAGGGAGTGAAATGTGAAAAATTAAACTTACTTTAGAAAATCGTAGGAAATTTATTTCCGAAAATTGTACATGAATGGAAGGGTCATCTAGAAATTTTTAGCTGTCCTCAAATAAAAGAAAATTCTAGGCAATATTTGCTTCTCCGAACAGATATTTTAGAGAAAACCGTCGTTAGGTACCCCTGCTTTGCGTCAATACGATAATTACGGTATTGTTTTTAAGCTTTTTTAATTTGTCTAAGATCAGTCACCACCACAATGTTTCACTGATTACTGTTTTAGAGCAGTGACAGTGTTTAGCGGAAACTTCCAAAACAATTCAACATGATGTGTCCTCTAAGACTCGCAGCTGTCGTGCTGAATTTTTATATATCGAAAGACCCCCATTAGTGACTGATAAGACTTAACAACTCAGGCGATGTACGAAATTGTATTCTCCCGTTTTGAATGGGGCGTTTTCCAATCCTCTGCCCCGTCCTGTCTTACCTGCTATGGGTGATCCTTTTTTTTTTTTCAAACTGACAGCTATGAATGGGTGGGTGCTCACCAGAATTTAGAAGTTGGGCTTTATTCTGAGATGGTCCTCTTACAGCATTATGAACCCGATTTATGAAAAGGACTTGAGATCTTTACTGAACACACAAATCGGTCTAGTTGTATGGCACATCGCTCCACGAGTTTCTCTAGATGCAAATCCCGTTGGAATACTCAGACTCGGAACTGCTCACTGACTGCCTGTGTATTTCTTAGTTTTTCAATATTATAGCATCACTTGAAATAAATCATGTGGTTGAGAAGTTTCTTCTACCTTTTAGCAGGAAGTAAAATTTTTCATTCCGTATTTATTGGACTGATGCATTTGTATATACACTTCAGTTTTACACGAAGGATTTTTCACTTACTCTTTGGTAACTAAGGTTCGATTATTTGAAAAGTCCTCAGTAAGGAGAGAGAACCTGGGAACGAGGTTACTTTCTGGTTCGTCAATAGGCTGTTTTCATTACTTATTTGTTTGGAATAAAATTTACTTTTTTCTCACCCATAAACCTTGATATTTCATGAAAAAGTCGATCGCGTTTGATCGCGTTTTCGATCGAGTACTCGAGAAACGCGAAACGAGTGCTCTGAAAGCTCGCGCGCGAAACTCGCACGCTAATTGAGACTGGGCACTAAAAGAAAAAATAAATATGGCGACGGAGCGCGCAGAACATGTGTGTAGTTAAATTGGACCTAAAGTGACATTTTTAGACTCCAGGTACTCGTATATCACCTCGATCGGATCTTTAACTTATTCGTCAACACTTAGCCTTATTTTTGGCGTAGAAATGTACGGACGTGGCTTGGCAGAAGTCGTTTTAAAGTCCCGCGCAGGTCTTGTGAGGTATGTTCGAGCTTATCTAAACGTTTAAGCAGGTTTAAGGCTATAACACAGAAAATGTTGGTTTCATGAGCATGAAATATTTAGATAATGTTAGTGAAAGGATTAAGCTAATGTTTTAAATCTGATCACTATCAGGTAGTTTTAAGGTTGGCCCTTCTCCGGACATTTTACCATCCCCATCTACAGTGAAACCTGTAATTTGTGGATACCCACGTGACCTTAGTTGGTGTTCCCTTAATACAGGCTCGTTTTGCAGTAAAAATGGGAAGAAAGTCTTCTAACAAAGTGAGCCATTCGTTTACTCAATAAAATATAGAGTGTTCGCTTAATGTGAGCTTCACTAAAAAGAGGCCCTCTTGCAGACCTCTCAACCCCAAAAGACCAAAAACCAGGAGATCATGGTAAGAAAACCTGGAAATTTGGGGAGAAACCTAGGAGGTTTATCGACGGCATCAAAAAGAACTAAAACCAGTTGTAGGGAAGACATAAAAATGAAAATGGATCGCTAAGAATACGTTTAACAAGATTCTAGCCTTCCCATTCTGTTTTTTGAACTTTGTCTTCGCCTGATGAATTTTCATCATGTATGTCCCTAGTCTGAATTTCGAGTTTGTTCATTTCCCATTTTGAAGAGTAGGCCATGTTCCTCTGCCCGGTTGGTATTTACCCATGTTGCAATTTCATCTAGCCTTATGTTGCTTTGTCAAGGCCATGTTGCTAAAAAAATGTGTAATAATAGGTTGCACATATGTGTGAAGCTCCTCAGAGATCTTAGGTATTAAACTTATTAACAATTATTCCTTGAGCCTGAATGGGCTCTGAGTCAATAGTCCATGAGGATGAAGGCCAAATAGGCTATTGACTCAGAGGCCATGAGGGCGAGAGGAATAATTGTTTTAGTAAAATCCAACTAGTTGGCAAAAATATCGAGACAAAACAACTTACGCTAGTTAAAACTAGACTTTAATCCTTTTTTGCTGCTAAAAAGCTGGCGCTTTTTGCTACTAGTGGGCTATAACATATAGCCTAGTAGTAGCCCAACCAATCAACATGCAGCATAGATAATACACCACTAGTTGGATTTTACTAAAGAATAATATCTTACCCTTGGGGTAAGCTGATTTTCCTACAATGGTAGACGTGTGCTGCTGAAGCCTTTAAAACCCATATTTTCAATCCTACGCTTGTCTCTACACTGTCGGTGAATTTGAGAATCTTCTCTTTATTTTTGGGTATATCTGAGATCTGCTGCTTGCTGATTTTAAACTTGAGTGCTAAATTTGTTCCTTTTTCACATTTCTCCACCAAATCTGAAATAATGGTTTGCTTATCCTATATCGAAATAACAGACTGCTTTCATTGCATAGACATGGCAACGATTTGAGTTTATGATCAAACCAATGTGGAAGTAAGCATGACATTCCCTTAGCAACATAACAGTTGAGCATATTAGAATTCAGCTGAATCTTGTGCCACTCGCACTTTTTCAAAGCAAAACAGATTAAAACAGTGTTTTAAACAGACGATTGGAAGGATTAATGAACTTTTAATGGTGTCAATTTTTCAAGACCACATCTTAGTGACCCTTTAAACCCTAACATCAAAATTTAAATTCTCATTTGCTGCCCCTATGCATTTCCTACAGAAGTAAAGGGGAGAAGTTGATAAAATATCAAGCAAATTCATCTTGTGTGATCATGTCTGTAATTCTAGTGCAAGGCTGCTGCTTAAAAGTTAGGAGTCTGAGCCGCATTTCTAGGAGCCCAATTAAAAAAGATCAGTAACTTTATTAACCCTTTGGTGACGGCCAATGAGTAGCGAAAAAACCAGATTTTTCACCAATTCCTCTTCTTTGGACTGGGTTTCAGCTAATTAGAATAAGAAAGGCTAAAAAAGAGTTTTGCAAGGAAAAAGGCATGTTTTTCTCTCTTGCTCTCTTTTTTTCCTTTGCCTTTCTTGTTTATTAGCAGTTTTGTTGCCCACTTTATCGTCCTTGTTTTGCATGGAATTGTACGTGGCAGGCTAACTTTTTAGGAAAAGGGCAAATTAGTCTTCCAAGAGTAGTATGTAAACAGCAAAACTGGTAGTGGATTTTTCCCCAAAATGTTACCTTTTTTTAGTGAGTGTAACTCTGACAGGATTGGTCAGAATACCCAAAATGAGGTATGGCTGGAAAGATCTATCTTTCAAGTTGTGGTGTATTTTATCAATTTATACCCTGCGAGCAGAGGCCCTTCGATCTTCCTAGATAAGTTGGGAAGGCTTAAAAGGAGCGTTGCTTGACGAGACAACACTGGAACAATACTCGAGCCTCGAACGAATAGAGTTTCAAAACACAAAAACCAAGTCTTGAGTTTTCAGAAACCAGCATTTTTATACTCACCACTCGAAAGGATTTCAGGAAACGATTCATATCTCGAGAAACATAACAATAACCATTCGCATATACATTGAATGCACGGACCAACGGAACTTGCGTCTACAGTTTGAGGGAAGTTAAGTTTAAGTTTTTAGGTGATAAAAAAGGACCAACGAAAGGTTTTTATCTGGAAGTTTGGAAAATTGACTCAGTATTTTTGTATCAAGTCTATGTTTTGAACTACCCGGTATGGCAACTGTTTTTATATACATTCTATATGAAGGTTTGTATCAATTTTACGGGCATCGCACGCGACAGTGAAATTAAAGAGAGATTGAAATATGATCTTGAATAGCCACTGTGAATTATTTTTAAAAACTGGAATGTTTTTGCGAGCCGTTCAAAAATTCTCACAAAACGTACAGAAAAAAATAAAGAAGGCGTAGATAACGCTGAATAAATGATAAAAGAAACCTCCAACTGTACCGTTTGTGTTCTTAGCGAGATAGAAAATGCTACAAACTTGCAAAGTTAATAGCATACCAATGTCACGTGTAATTTGAAACCAGCTTTCTTTTCCACGGATTGCAACTTTTCCTCAGTTTTTACTTCATTGCAGTAGCGACCTAACGTTTGTAACGCTGAAGGAAAAGTCATGATTTTATTGTCGAAGGTTTTTCAAAGACTATTAAATTATTCATTTGACACCATTTTCAGATGAGAAACTTCAACTGCTCTGCAGCAGAAGTCACAGAAGCGAATTTCAAGACATAAGTGCTGTTTGTTTACCTTTTGTCAGCGGTAATATATTTTTGCCTATGGCTGACGATCAAACGATGTTTTCCTTTGTCGTATCAAAAGTGCAGAATGAGCAGGGAATTTTGCTGTTTGTTCACTGGAAGTTAACCTGAGAATCATATGTTTTAGGTGCTTTTTCAGGCTTCCTGTTTGAAATTTTGGTTGCCCGAGGGTGAATCGTAGGCGCCTCTGGCAACCAGGCTAGTGACCACTCTGTTTTACAAGGCATTCATATCACAAGGAGAAACTTGATGCTGATCACTCTTAGGGCTTAAAGGGTAAATATTCATGAAAAATGGGACCAGCAAAACAAGTGTGTGTAATTGAAAAGTCCGGATAATCAAGGTTCAACTGTAACCCTGATTAGTTAGGTGTTGCATACAGAATTACGTAATTTTTTCATGCTAATTTCATGGAACCTGCAACCTTCACACGTACTCTTTTAAAGGCTTCCAGTTCAAAAACACACCCTGTTCAAGACGCAATGAAATAGTGGGGAAGACTCAAGACCCTGAAAACCATACCCTGTACAGCGTAACATCCCTGTCTAGACCAAACGAGGGAGTGTCTCCACCCCGGAAATGGAACCCCCTAGTAAACTCAATTCTGGCCATGTGAACACCTTGCTTTTATGGACACCTTGATAATAAGAATGTAAAAGCAGTTAAATTTCCATTCAAAGTACAAATTATGGACTCTTAACCTGACCAACTGACCTGGCATGAGATAAGGTGTCTAAAACACTCTTATACAAGTTTCATTCTTTAAAATGCTATGTCAACTTAAGTTAATTTTTGTCAATTTTTCTTTTAGTGATTGATAACATTACATCACATATTTGAGATTCTTGGTGAAGTGGAATAGAATGGCAACCTGCAAAACAACTCACAGGAATGACTGTTGGATAACAAGATCAGCAAGAGAAGGCAACCCTGAAGGCAAAAGGTAAACAACTCTCCTAATTTTCTTAGAGTAAATAAATTGCTCATCGAGTCGCGAATCAAGACTCGCAACGGACTGTCCAAGTTCAAGTTCAAGTTCATTTATTCACACTTATTCAATTACAATACAACTTACTACCACAGAGCGGTTACAAGTGGGTGGAGGTTACACAGTACTTATAAAAAACTATTTAAATTAAATAATCAAACAAATAGAGCTAAATAACAGATTAGAGCTGTTCAAGATGCCTTACTGTCAAGTAGAAAGAGTTTATATTCTTTTTTAAAACTGTTCGAGGACAGACACTTAATTTTCATAGGTGTTACTTCCCAGGTCTGTGATGCCACTACACTAAACCTTGCTAGGCCATAATTAGTTCTGGAAAACGGTCTTCACAGGTTTTGATTAGTGGCATACCTAAAAATTATAATTATGGACAGCTGAAGCTGGTTGAACTAAGTCATAGAGGGCAGGAGGTGTATCTTTTTTTTTGATATTGAATTTTATGCACAAGAGCGCCAATTTTTAATTTAAAGATATTCCCTAACTTGAAGATTTCTAATAGTGTACTGTGTAAACTACGATGTGGGACTTGCTCTTTTGTTTGCAAAGAAGATGCAGTGAATACAGTTATTTTGACTTACTTTGATTTTATTTAACTTATTTTGGTATGCGTTACCCCAGCTCATTAATCCATATGTTAGATACGGATATATGAGAGTATAGTACAGTTGTTTGAGTGTACTTATAGGCACGTAATGTCTAAGCTTAAATAAAATTCCAATGTTTTTTGTTATTTTTTTGTTAATGTGCTGGAGCTGAGCATCCCATTTTAGATGTTCATCAATAAAGACACCCACATATTTAATCTGGGACTTTTGCTCTAAATTACAAGCTATTATTCTGATTTTGTTTTCTTCTTCTAAAGGTGAAGTAATTATCATGTAATTAGCGTTCTTGAAGTTAATGGACAGCATATTTGCTGCACAGAATTTTAAGACCTCTCCAAGTTCTTCATTGATAACTGATTGTAATTGTTCTGGGTCTTTTGAAGAATAAAACATATTTGTATCATCTGCAAAAATCGTAAAAGTTAATTTCTTCGAAG
Organism: Porites australiensis; assembly: GCA_022179025.1. Lineage (NCBI taxonomy): Eukaryota > Metazoa > Cnidaria > Anthozoa > Scleractinia > Poritidae > Porites > Porites australiensis. Next base: position 11,324 of record BOPM01001574.1, read on the forward strand.
ACCTGGGCAAATCATTAATATACAATAGAAACAGCAGTGGACCTACAGTGTAGTGTGGAGCTTTGAGGTACACCTCATGTGATGGTTTTCAGGCGAGATTCTGTATTACCAATTTTGACATATTGCTTACGAGTAGTTACATATATATAGCTTGAAAACCATGCATGGGGGAATCCTCGGATCCCATACTTATATAATTTTTTCTAAGAGAATATTGTGGTTAATTGTATCTAAGGCCTTGGAAAAGTCTAAAAAGATACCACATGTTATTTTTTGATCATCAACTGCTGACTTTAATTTTTCCACAGTTTCTAGAGTAGCATATTCAGTGGAATATCCCTTTCGAAAGCCAAATTGGAAGTTAAAAAGTAGACATTCTCTTTCCAGATAGGACACAAGTTGGTCATATACTAGTCTTTCCAGTACTTTACTAAAGGGAGAAATAACTGCTATTGGCCTGTAATTTCCTAACTCAGATAGACTAGCTACCACTTTTAAATATTGGGGTTACTTTTGATATCTTAAAGATTTCAGAAAACTCCGCTGATAATATTGACTTATTATATATTTCAGTAAAGGGTGCAGAGAGCTGTTTAGTTGCAAGTTTAATAAGCTTGTTAGGACTAGTAAGGGATACTTTGTGTCCTTGTGCTTGGGTTACTGGAGCAAGGTAAAAACTGTTTGATGGCGTAGATTCTATATATTGCAAAGGGTCTGTATGATCAGTTTCGATTTCCTTTGCTAAAGTTGGCCCAATGTTTACAAAGAGGTCATTGAATAATTCGGCAATGTCCTTTTCTTGTGTAAAAGTCCTGTTATTTTGAGAGATTTTGGTGGGGAAAGTTTGACCTTTGGTTTTCCTTTTAACAAGAGTACATGTACCAATAAGTTTCCAAGTTTGCTTAAGGTTGTCTTTGTACTTTGCAAATTGCATGTTATAGTATTCTGTCTTACTTTTATTCTTAAGACGTGAAAGAATAGCTGCATATTGTTTATATTCTCCGAGTTTTTGTAAGTCCTTGCTTAAGAAATGCGTACAGTACATTTTCTGTTTCCTTTTTACCGATTTTAGGATACGCTTAGTGAGCCATGGCTTATTAAGTTGCCTTTGCTTGCTTTGGCTAGCCAGCTTGATAGGCGCATGTTTGTCTACAATTTTATTGAGGGTATTGATTGCCTCCTGTACCTTTTGATTTAGATTCTTTTCTGGGTTGAGGATTTCGTGCCAATGAATCAGTTTTATATCATCTAAGTATAGATCTTTATTAAACTTAGCGTAGTCTCGAAAATATTTTTTGTTACTATTATTCCGTGTAGGCTGGGTTCTGACTAAGCAGAAAATCGGAAGATGATCTGTTATATCAAAATAATGTCAGAATTCCTGCTGTGAAATTTTGTAAAAAAATTTGTATATATATGGTCAATGAGTGTTGCTGTGTGTTTAGCAAGCCTCGTCGTAGGTTTAGTAATGATCGGCAAGATTTTATTGGCATAAAGCATATCTAAAAACTCTTCAGTTTGAGTATGTTCATTGAAATTCAGGAAATTCTATTCATATCTCCAAAGATGTAAATTTCGTGTCTATTGAGATTAATTGTTTTGAATTTATCATTTAGTTGGTTGCGAAACTGTTACAAGTGTGATGCTTGTAGATACAACCTATTATGATCTTCTTTTTACCTTAACCAGCATCAATTTCTGCCCGGCAGGATTCAACTAGCGCTACGTCAAATTTAATGTCAGGCGTAGGTACAGCTTTAAGATTATTAGCTATATATAAAGCAGCTTCCTGCGTTTGTTGGCGAGTCCGTATGAAAAAAATTATAGCCTTTGATATTTACTTTAGTTTCTTTAATTCGAAGTATATCCAGCTTGGAGTCAAGGGAGCATAATAGTTCTTCTAACAGATTTAGGTTTTTAGGTAAACTTCTAATATTACAGTAAAGAACTGAAAAAGATTTTGCGTCTGAATTTACCAGCATTTTATTAAAGCTACGGACTGAATAATATTCTGAGCAGGAGGTATTTAACATTAACTCTGGGTCGCACTCGTCGAATTTATTTGGATTTGGGAGGAGATCGTAAAGGTCAAGATCATGACGCCTATCCAGCCAGCTGCCAACCATAGCATGAAATTCTCTATCAGTTAAATCATAAAATAGTCAACAACTACTTATATTTTCCTGGTAATCAGCCATTTTTGCCTCCGTAATAATATAAGTTTATAGAAGTCATTAAACCGATAGCTAATTAATTGAGCTCGTCAAAAAACTCTTCGAATTCCTCATGGGTTACGAAACATTTCGTAGTGGAGCTCTCTGTTTTCTTCAGCATTATTTTACTGTTAGCCTTGCAAATAAACTCGTGGTTGTGGTCGCGCTTGAATTGTAAGATTCTGCCCAGTAGTCGTTTTCTGTATGGCATTAAGCTTTCATTGACATGAATTTGTGCTTTATGACTTACAACCGCAGATTCCGGCTCGCAGACCACGGACGGGAGATCTTTAGTCCGCTTGGATTTTAAGTTTTTTCCCTTTTGCTGTAAATTTCGTCTCTTTTCTCTCTTCGAGTGAACTTGACAATTAGTCGATCCTTCACTTTCTTCGTTGGCGGTAAACGATGAGCGATCGATATGTCGTTTTCGTTGAGGTTCACTCCCATAATCTCAGACATTTCCTTCACCAGCAACGCTGGGCTGTCATTAGGTTCGACCGGAATACCGGTTATTTCGAGACAGTCTCTTCGCGCGCCAATTATGATTTGTCTTGTTTTAAGGAAGTATTTTCTCTTTTTAGCAACAAACTGCAGAATGGGTGAAAGCTTTCCTTGACACCAACATCCCCTGTTCGAATGACTTCTCGGTGACCGGAGACTTTGGAAGATCCTGTGAAGATAAGGGACTGGAACAAGCTGGGCTACCAACTGACAGTTTCTCTATTCAGAATGGCATCATTATCAGGTAATTATTAAAACCTGAATCATTGGATAATGCAATTCTAGACCTCTGATTGGCTTAGCCATTATGGTATATGAGCCATTATACCATGTTCTCCAAAAATGGTAACCGTACGCGTCTGCTCAAAATTAAAAACAAACTGATAATTGGTTGTTTTTACAAATAAAGACGGGAAGAATTCTCGATATTTTGTGGGCGTTTTTAATAAAGCAATTATTCCACTCGCGCTTGTTTGGATATGAAATGATTACAGCCAACGCGCACTCGTGGAATAATTGTTAATTAGAGGTGTCCGGTCAGAGCGAATCGCCTGTATATAGGTTTCGTCCTTACTGTTTTAATGTGCGCTGGTGCATGTTTTTGCGTTACAGGACGCCCAGTTTGCCCCTCTGAGCCACTTCACGAGAGAATGCAACTACAGAGGCCGTGTAACGTGATGGACGAACCCTGTTGACAATCCAGGATAACTTCTACTGCGCTGCCATCATAGAAAAAAAAGACTACAAGTTTTCGCCAAGCGGCAGCTACTTTGCTCCTAAAGAAGGCGACTACGCATCGAGGACGGACGCAGCCTTCTGCTCATTGCGCATCCTGAGGTATTTGGAATGCACGCCAAATGCAGACATCAGTAAGAACCAACAGGAAACCCAACAGTTGTTCAACAGCATTCTTTTGTCGCAGTCTCGGGCTTCCGCCAAAGGTGGAAAATCCGACGACGAGATACTCTTTGGGGTAGCTGAGGATACTTTACACAAGAACTTTGACACGGAAGCGGCACTGCGGAAATACCCCACCACCTATACGCAGATGATGAACATGGTATTGGTGCAGGAAATGGTCAGGTTTAACAGGCTAACGAGAAGTCGTGCGATCTTCGCTTATCAACATACAGAAAGCAGTTAAGGTGAGTGAAACTTCAGATAAATTGAATAGCTATTTTTTATAGAGTTCTTGTTTGAAGTTGTGACTAAACTTGAAGTAGAATCTTTATTCCTTTACAGTCTCTAAGGCAGACCGTAGCCATTGCGACGGGAACTGTCTTCGCGCCTTATAGAGAGTCAGAGAAAATGACTGAAAATGACTTACTCTAGGTGTCCAATGCATAGAGGGTCAAATAAGACAGAGACTAACTCTTGATGTCTGTTTAAAGAGAGTTGACTGTATTACTGGACCCTCTCGAACTTTTCGCTGACTGAAAGCAGTAAATACAGTTTCCCCTAAGGTGGAAATAGTACGTTAGGCAACCTCCGTTATTTCAAATCATGTTGCGTTCATCTGTGTGCGAAATTGGGTGATATGTTGCACACTACATTTGTGTCTAGACAATCTACCCGAGACATGTTACTGTTTCCTCTTACCTCGCCCTGCCGGGTATATATTTTGCTCCTTTTTCTATCGGGTAGGCAACTTACAGGATGTTGTTTTTTCCTGCGTGTTTAGGAGTGGGATTCATTAAGCCGGTTTACCCGACCTTTTATATGATCCCTAAACATTGTTCCACAGGGCCTAGTTGTTATGTCCTCTGAACTAGAGGAGGTAGCGAGCGGCATCCTTAAAGGCAAAATCCCTGGTCTGTGGATGAAGAAGTCCTACCCATCTCTTAAAGTACTCGGCAGTTACGTCAATGAACTGATTGCTCGCCTCAAGTTTCTTCAAGAGTGGTGTGACAATGGAGCGCCTCCCGTGTTCTGGGTATCTGTTTTTTTTCTTCACTCCGGCCTTCTTACCGGGATCAAAGCAGAACTACGCCAGAAAATACACCATTCCTACTGATCTCCTAACGTTTGTCTTCGAGGTTCTTGGCGACAATAATTACGAAACTCCACCCGAGGACGGTGTCTTTGTTAATGGCTTGTTCATGGAAGGCTGTCGATGGGATAGAGAAAAGAGAGTGATTAGAGAGTCGTACCAGAAAGCTTTGTATGATAGCATGCCTGTTTTCTGGCTCAAACTTTGCAAGAAGGAAGACATTGTTGACCGGCCACGTTATGTCGCCCCTGTTTACAAAACAAGCGAGAGGTGAGGTACGCTCTCTACCACAGGCCACTCCACTAACTTTGTGATGGACATGCGCCTGCCATGTGATCAGCCATAGTCTCATTGGATCATGCCTGGTGTGGCTCTTCTTTGCCAGTTGGATGATTAAGGAAGTGTTACTTGCAGTATTAACGTGCACTCAAGAAGTGTGATATGCAGAATTAACGTACAACTTGTATATAGTCCTCATTCAGTTTATGGTGGTAAAGTTTATATCCTGAATTTAGAACCGACTGATATTGTCTGCTTTATTCAAACAGGAGTAGCAACAAGTATGGTCTGTGCGCTGTTAATACGCTCTTACTTTCTTAGTATTGACAAGTAGTAAATATACTGAGCGGTTGTAGTAAGGAATGGATTTAACAATACTCCGGGGCGTGTATTATTTTTGACCAAGTTGTTAACTTTCTGCATATGGTAGGCGGAATGGTGCAAAATTCAACGAATCAAAATCACTACCAACATCATCAACCAATCTGCAGTTCAACATTTTTTTTCTACGTCAACAATAACATCCGTCCAACTTCAACGATTAATATAATAATCAACATTCGAAATATGCCTAATTCAACAACTAGAGAAAATTAACATCAACAAAAATCCCTCTTTTCTTCAACGACGATTTGTCTCACAACCAACATCGGACATCGACTTCAACAACAAAACACGTTCAACAATTTGGGGACTAACGACTGGCGATAGTCGAGGGAGGTTGGGACCCAGGAATTCTAATTAAGCATATTTCGAATGTTGATTATTATATATTAATCGTTGAAGTTGGACGGATTTTATTGTTGATGTAGAAAAAAAATGCTGAACTGCAGATTGGTTGTTGATGTTGGTAGTGATTTTGATTCGTTGAATTTTGCACCATTCCGCCTACCATATTCGCCCTCCTTTTACCGCAAGATTTTTTTTCAACTTTTTGGTCTGAAGGGATATTCATCGCACGACATCTGCAAAAACACTTTCACTACTATGCTACAATGATTATTACATTCGTTATCATATTCACGATCCTTGCAGTCAGAGTCATTGTCAAAGAAGTTCTTCAAGGGTTTTTTCCCTCAAATTCGGAAGAGACACGAAGGTTATTTTACCGACGCCAGTTGGTTTGTGCATCCTTTACGCGACGGTGGCCGGAACCAACGAGATATACGTAACAATCATAGGCGACCTTCTTGTTCTCCTGACGCCAGTTTAAACCGAGAGGCCTAGGTGTCCGGGGTACGAAGCTGAATGAAATGTTCAAAGTGAAATAGAAAATAGTTTGTCTCTTTAACTTATCGTTGATTGTAACCTCCCTAGTGTAGTGATCTTGCTCTACCCCTCAATGCTCCGCAAGTTTAAGATCGTGGATCGGTTCCAGCGCATGCGCAAACTACTTTTTGCCCTCGCAAAGGTATGCAACTTTCTGGTCAAGCTCGTTACCAGGGTTCTCTCCTACCCGTCCCTGGGAACGAGGTTGTCCTCTGTTTATTTGCGGGTTGCCTCAAGTCAGGGAAAAAACTTAGATGTGAAATGAGCTATCAAGATTATCATTAAAAAAATCATTTTTATAATGAGGACTGTTTCTGCACTTGGTCTCGTTTTGAAAGTGAGGGTTGGTTTTTGGAAGTTGTTAAAGGCCTGTTGACAGCCTGAGTATCAGGCGTTTCTGGAGGAAAAAGGGGGAAAAGAAACTGAGCGAAAATCTCCTGTCTCGTAACCCCTTAGAAAAGCCTGATACTCAGACTAGCCTATTGACAAACCAGTGTATAAGTGTCATATTTCGCAACTATTATTTTAAATAATGGAACGGTAGTTTTACCCGCGCAGGGGGAGGGGCTTGAAAAATAAATAAATAAAATTAAGTACAGTGGAACCTCGATATAACGAAGGGTCAAGGGAGTGGTAAAATATGTTCGTTATAACGAGGTTCGTTAACTTATATCTAAAATTAAAAACTGCTCCGCGGGCCCTGCCATCTAATCTTTGTTCAAATAACCAGCCCTAAAGTTTTAATGTCTATACTTTTAACTCGTACCCAGATCGCACTCTGTCTTTGCATGGATCTGCCTTTCACAAAGATGGTCAGCAGGAGCGTGAACGCGTTCACCGATCAAAGAGCGCTTGTTGGGTGTTATTCATGCTTGCGTACTACAAAAGCGCCTCAGGAAAACTGAAACAACCACAAGGGCGTTTAAAGAAAGTTTTCAATTTGTTTCAAATTAGCCTTTTTCCATATATATAATAGTCAAATTTACCTAATTCAGCACAAAACAAGTCGGTAATTCTCGTGTTTAATGTTAAAGAAGACTTTACTCCATCCATGTGTGTCCATTTGATCTGTTCGACGTTACATATTGTCTCTTAACTGTGCCTGTTAATACAACCCGTTAGGCTGTCGGAGATGATAAGCGAATTGAGTAAATTGATGCACGAATTGTTGTTCTAGGATCCACTGCCGTGAGTCTTAGACATGTGTCATTTAAAAGTTTTTATTTGAGCCTTTTTAGAGAGCTACCCATATCCCTATTGACCCTTTGTCTCACGTATTACGGAGAAAGCCATGACTCTGTCGGTGTTTTACCATTACAATGCTTGGACAGTACGAGTCGATCCCATCGCACCTAAGTGTCAGCAGTCCAAGCCAATTCTCCTCCGATCGAGACTTCGTGAATATCAGTGACATCGCGAACATAGCGTTTTTGTTTCTTGGAATTCAGGGAAAGTCAGGGATTTTTTTCAATTTCGGTTTCATCACACTAGTTAAGAGGCACGGAAGTCTAATTGGGGTTTGACGTTTGGTTTATGCTGCTTTCAGTCGTCATTTCACCAGAAACATAACGAGTACATAAATTAAGAGTGCAGGAAAAGTCAGTAACGCACTGAACCAGCCTCCTCCTCAGGCGCTTCGTTTTTCGCAAGGTAGAGGCGAGCGACTGGTGTTGAACCGCAAGGGACCATGGCGAGAGAGAGACGTCTGGGTACGAGGCAGGCACTGAACGTTACAGACCGTGAGGAACGTATTTTCATTCAGCCAGCTTTTGTCTATGGCTTGCGTTACTTGTTCAGGGACGAGCTCTCATTTATTTTTCATATGATATGACCAAAAAGATTCATTGCTGGAGTAAACAGCTAAGAAGTCATTACACAGCGAGAACGATAAAACTCTTGTTTTCAGGCTTCACAGGACACCAATCTAGAGGTACGACAGGTTTTGATTCAGGAGTTAAGCATTTGAACACCAAAGAGAATTTCATTTTGGTTTTATGATCCCCATTTGGGTAGAACTAGTCGATTCGATCATAGCTAAGTGTCGGTAGTCCAAGCGAATTCGGCTCCTACGAGATTTTGTGAATAACGCCCAGCTATCAGTGACATCGTTATGGACAAAGCCGTTTTGTTTCTTGCAATTTTAGGGAAAGTCCCGGACAGATTTGCATAATATGTCACAAACAAACTTCATTTCAGTTTTTTTTAATAAAATGTTTGTATATGAGGATGGTAGTTCTTTTTACTTTCTAAAAAGGCGAAACAGTTTAAATTTTGGTTCGTTTTGCGTCCTGTAATATTGACGAAATGACTCTTTTCTAAAGAAAGATTTTGTTAAGATTGTTTTGACTAGTTTGAGACAAAATGTAAATTTCCCGTATTTAAACTGGCTAATTTGGTTTTCAGTGAAGTGGATACAAACTTCACATCATCATTTTATAAAATTAACCAGCCGTGTAAAATAATCATACTGCTAAGCTGCGTGTTGACATTTTCTCATTCATATCTGTCAGTGCATCATGCAGTTTTTTAAAATATCTTGGTACCGTTCAGGACTCGTTTTGGACTATTCGTTATCGGTTCCTTATCTCGACACCAAAAATGTACACATTAAGGTATTTACATTAGACATGCATTTTGGAAATCGGGTCTGACTATTTTCGGCATCCAGTTCTGAATTTGTTACAGCTTTTGTTTCTTGGAATGCAGGGAAAGTCCCAGATTTTTCCACATCTCAGTGATAAAGGCACGAAAGGGAGGCTTCGAGGTAAGTAGTTTGGTTTATAAAAAATAAACTCATCTTAGCTTACCTTTTTCTATTTCATATATCTTACTTGAGATTTTAATTTTCGCACTAAGTTTCCTGAATTGCGAGTGTGTAGGGGCACCCAACGTCAATTTTCGGAAAATATCTGTTCGGTAGACGATTTTAGATCTAGAATTTTTCGGAATATTTGTTGTAAAATTTCTTGCTTGCCTGCCTCTCCTAGGATTTTCGAACATCTAAAAAATGGTATAATTGCACGTTTTTAACGATTTTTACCCTAAAAAGCTCACCTAGAATTTTCGGGAGCCTTTTTTCGGGCTGAAATTTTCGAAAAGGTAAGTTTTGATCCTTATAATTTTCGAATCACTAGACTTTCAGCTGGGAAATCCGATTAGATGAAAACTTTTTAGGGGATAAAATATGCCTATATCTACCGTTTAAATACTAAAATACGTTTAACAATGCTATGTTTAGGTGGTTTTCAACTATATTCTCGTTGGGTGCCCCTGAAAGACTCACAAAGCTCGACCTCGACTGGTATCGTTTGTGTCGTGTAATTCAAAAGTTGGAAGCAACTCTTTGAAGACCTCATACAATCAAATCGTTTCGCCTTTACGAAATGGATTCCCCTAATAGAAAAGCCTATAAATATTCCCAGTTGATACAGACATGTAACGCTGGGTAGATATTGAAATTAAGAAAAAACCCCTACGTCTGTTTCATGCATGTTAATTAAACTGCGTATTCCTTTCTTGGTGTCGGTATCAGCGTACGAGGCTTTGATTTCTGATGGTAAAATACAGAGAGTCCTAAAGCTTTATTGTACTGTCCCCTATTTTTCCGTGAGATCGTCGAGATATAGCGCGTCTTATCATTAATGGCGGCCATCTTGACTTTCAAATGTAACTAGGGGGCGGGCGTCGGGAATTATAGCTCTAGGGGGTAGGGGGGCGAGAAAAATAGAGCTGTACCAGCAACGCAGGCGTTTGATTGGTCATTACACAATAGAAGTTAATTTGCGTCGACAACAGGTTTAGTTTAAGTTACCGACGCTGACCGGTCGTTGACAAGTCGTCGTTTCTATAAAACGTTAGCCTGAGTATCAGGCGTTTCTTGGGGAAAAGAAACTTCGTCTCGGGAAACATCAGGACTCGAGGGAAAACAAAAGGGAGGGACGAGGGACCTGACATTAAGTTCAGTTTGTTATATTTCTAGACTTCCACTTCAACAGCCGACACACTTCAATAACCGAAGCGAACCAAAACAGTGGACTCGGTACTTATAACAAAACAAATTTAATTCTTAAAACCACTGAATGAATGATTTTCAAAGTACTTTCCTTATATTATCTCCATCTTAATATTCCTCCAATAGCTGCTGTTTTTCTTCTGGGAATTTCTGGGATAACTTTAAAAATCGTTGCTTTTTAGCTTGAGGTTTCGTTTTTGTGTTGTTGTGTCCATTCAGGAAAAAGAAAATTGGCAGGATCTGACAGTGTTTTTCTCGCCTAGTGTCACGCCACTTTCCACCATGCTTTGAACACGTGCTGTATAATGTAGCGATTGGAATACATTTGAGTTTAGTCAAGGCCACATGACGTCACGGTGGCCATATTGGTGTTCCAAACCAGTCAGGTGGGAGTTGAACTCTTTTTTTATGCAAAAACTTTCTTTGCTCCAATAAATTAGCATAGTAACAAGGGGCTTGATTCCTTACTGCAGGGGCAGTCTCAGAGTTTTCAATTTTCACTTTCCTTTTGCTACTTCTCCTTCTCGATCTGTTGAGACAGATTTCTTGGTGAGTACGTTGATCTAGCCATGTGCATTTCCTAGTTTAAGATTCGAACATTCAGTTTCAGTTCTTGAGATTCCAACGAGGGAATTAGTAGAGGGAGTTGTTTGTTTCCGGTCTTTCCTTATTCTCGGAAAGCGAAATGATTTCTTGTTAATGATCGGTGGTACGGCAAATTAAGATTTCTTTCGTTGCGATTTCTAAATACTGGCAGACTTTACATCAACAAATGATTTTGAGAACTTGATTGCAAGGACAATGGCTACTTTAAAGCAAAGCATTACCCGCTTATTCAAACTATTTAGTTTGACGTCTCTTATATAACCTTGTTTGGGTTTACGGTTTCATGGCGATATTTTGAACTTAAAGTGTCAGAAGATGCAAAAAACGTTATTTACTCCACTGATAGTTGTGAATCTTTCAAGTTCATCCATTTTACAGGTTGAGCAACAAAAAGTGACGGTTTTTTTTCCCTACTTTTTAATTTTATTCATGCAACGTTTTACCGTTTATACAGTTGGTTGATTCTTTCTGTTCAAAAAATGATCTACTTTGATCTCTTGGATCTCTCTTTTCCTGGCACATATATATATGTTGTATGTCAGCATTATTGAATCGCTTTTCATACTATTTGATACGGGAGCAAGATGGTTTTGTCTTTCTTGCATTCGCCAAGATCTTGATAAGTTCCTCTTCGTGTGTTAAGCGGTAACATGTGACATAATTTGTCTTTAGTTTCAGTTATATTTATATTTTATGCAGCTTTTCTTTACCGTGGCGGCATGCGAGTCTTTAACTTTCCCCGTTCGCAGTGTCAACGAAGTAGCTCGACATCCTTATCCAAAAAGGGACTGCTTGATTTTACTGATCTTTCAGAGCAAAACAGCTTGGGGTGGTTTGCTAGTGCGTCAGGCGTGACGAACTTCACTTGCCGGAGTTAAGAAGTGTGGCTTCTCTTCGACTAGTTCAAGAAAGGGATATATTTTTTTCTCACCCTAAAAGGTAAGAAGTACGTAATTGTTTGAAGAAGAGCTTATGCTTTTTAGTTTCGTTAAGGGGGCGTACGGGCCAGGGGGGCAAAGGGGGGCTGCCCCAAATTTTCGAGCCCCCCAGTTTTTGGAGGCAGCAAGAGAAAATTGGGGCGAAGCCAGTTTTTAAAGACGTTTTCATGTTTTTTTAGTATTATTTTTTTTTTATTTCTTTTTTTTTTATGTTTGATGCATTTTTTATTTTTATTATTATTTTATTATTTTTCATGTTTTTTAGTTTTAACCTGAAGCCGGCGCAATATTCCAGTTACAGTGGTTGTCTAGCACGTGATGAGTTTCTGGTTATTAGAGAAGGGTATCATATGTTATTTTACATAGTTGCATTTTTTTGTTGTTCGGCACTGCACTAGCTGGAATCACAGGTAGCCCAAGCTCACTATGAGAGCCGTGAACAACATTATCCTACTTAGCTAATTAATTATTCATACAGCAAGAAAATTATAAGACGTTGTATGGAGAAATATTCTTTGCTCACTAAATTAGCAAAATGTACATTGAATATCACTTTGAAGCTTACCTTTAGCGTCTTCTTGTTTTTCTTTGTATTCTGACTGCATTTCAGACCTCCTAGGCACTGTTTAAGGCCTTTTTCGGAGCGACAGTTTTTCACCCAGATGACAGTAGAGAGAAGAGAAGAGAAGGTTGGCAAACCTCTCTTGACCGGCTCCGCTCTCGGAGGCGATAAATTCCGTAACATTTGCGACATGGAGACGATTCCGCCAGAAACAGATGTCCTGATAAATAACGCGCATTTTCCATCATTCACATCGCCAAAATTCCCATTTCGAAGGTCCTAAATCGCCAACGAAGTGGGCAATACACGGCTGAGGTGAGGCGAGTCGAGAGCAGACCCGCAACGGACTCCAACCGTCACGTCGACAATT
>BOPM01001574.1:24073-34340 GCA_022179025.1 Porites australiensis
AGCTGTGAATCTTTTAAGTTCATCCATTTTACAGGCATTCACGACCCCAGTGGTTACGGGTTTGGGAAGCGCGGGTAAGATCTGGGAAACCCTGCGCCGGAGTAGCCAAAATCTGGCTATTTTGGCCTCACAACGCATGCTCTTTGATCCAACCGAAAATATTGCTTCTTTTATATCTACTTCATCGCGAAAGTCTTGTGCTGCTTCGGTATTAGAACTGAAGAAATTCAGTTAACGGCCTTGAAGAATTTTCAAGGATCGAAGGCTCTTGTGGTAGCTGCTGAGAAAATACCGTTAAACGTTCCCAATCACAGATTTGAGACTTGAAGTTCGCATATGCTTGACAGTTGATTAAATTTTTCTGTGGACTTCTTCACGAGGCGGTATAAAGTGAAACCCGAATGGCTTGTTAAGATAAACCAAGAGAGGATAAAGGGGACAGAGAAGGCATCCTCCGTACACACCCTATTCCATAGGTAATTCGTCTCGAGTTATTTTTAAGACCACAGATCCCAAGGGGGATTGGACAACAGCCAATCACATAGCGCGAATGTGTTCCGCGTGGATGACCCACGCTCAGAGCCACGCGTCTGTCACGAATTGAGGCAGGAAAAAATGGCGGAAGACGCGGAGAGCGATATTGCTATTCGTTTTGGCGACGAAAACGAGAGATTTCTGCTAAAGCTGTGTCAGCGAAACGAAAATTAAAAAAGAATCGCCCTTCCTCTCTTGCATAGAGCTAACAGTACAGCAGGGAAATCTTTAACACACTGAATATTCTCTCAGGATCATTTATAATTTACAGTTTGAAGAGAGCAATTTCTGGTTTGATATTTATTCTTTCATTAGTCTATTCAACAAAAATAACACTTGGCGTCCTATAATAATAATAATGACAATTTAATAACTTCTAAAGGGCTATTTACATTCAAAGACGTTTTCATGTTTTTGTTTGAACTATTATATTTTTTTATGTTTCATGTATTTTTTATTTTTATTATTATTTTATTATTTTTCATGTTTTTGAAATTTTAACCTGAAGTCGGCGTAATATTTCAGTTACATCCACACGAGGCAGTGGTTGACTAGCACGTGATGAGTTTCTGGTTATTAGGGAAGGGTATCAAATGTTGATTTCCATATTCGTATTCTTTTTAATATTGTTCGGTACTGCACTAGCTGGAATGGGCTATTTCCGGTCGTGAATTGATTATAATAAACTTCCGCATAACTTTCTAGAATCATCTCAGCTCGTAGAACACTGTATGACAGATAACATCAGCAAAGGGGCTGAAAATGAAGAAGTGGCAACTACCTCAGTTTAAATTACGCGGAAGAATCTTATTTTTTTCAAAAAAAAAATCTATCGAGCGGTTTAAAAATTATTCGCTAATTTGTTAAAGTAGACCGAACTGAACTTACAAAACTACTAACAAGAGCGCCTCGATACATATTAATCAAATCCTTCTTTCTAGCAATCGGCCAAACCAGTCCTGTGGGCGTTGAACTCTTTTCTTATGTAAAAACTTTCTTTTGCTCCAATTAATTAGCATAGTAACAAGGGGCTTTATTCCTTACTGTAGGGACAGTCTCAGAGTTTTCAATTTCACTTTCCATTTGCTACTTATCCTTCTCCATCTGGTGAAACAGATTTCTTGGTGAGTACGTTGTTCTTCAGATGCCAACGACACAATTTGTTTCCGGTCTTTTCTTCTTCTCGGAAAGCGAAAAAATTTCTTGTTGATGATCGGTGGTAGGGCAAATTAAGATTTCTTTCGTTGCGATGTCTAAATACTGGCAGACTCGACACCAACAAAAGATTTTGAGAACTTGATTGCAAGGACAATGGCTACTTTAAAGCATTGCAAAGCATTACCCGCTTAAACTATTTAGTTTGACGTCTCTTTATACTGACCTTGTTTGGGATTACGGTTTCATACTGTATACTTAAAGTGTCGGAACATACAAAAAACGTTATTTACTCCACTGATAGTTGTGAATATTTCAAGTTCACCCATTTTACAGGTTGAGCAACAAAAAGTGACGGTTTTTTCCCCTACTTTTTAATTTTATTCATGCAACGTTTTGTCGGTTATACAGTTGGTTGATTCGCTCTGTTCAAAAAATGATCTACTTTGATCTCTTGTATCTCTCTTTTCCTGGCAGTTTAGGATACATTGTATGTCAGCATTATGAATCGCTTTTCGTGTTACCTTTTCTTGATATACTATTTAATATGGGAGCAAGATGGTTTTGTCTTTCTTGCATTCGCCGAGATCTTATAAGTTCCGCTTCATGTGTTAAGCGGTAGCATGTGACATAATTTGTCTTTAGTTTCAGTTATATTTATATTTGATGTAGCTTTTCTTTACCGTGGCGGCATGCGAGTCTTTAATTTTCCCCGTTAGCAGTGTAAACGAAGTAGCTCGACATCCTTATGCAACAAGGGACTGCTTGATTTTACTGATCTTTCAGAGCGAAACAGCCTGTGGTGGTTTGCTAGTGCGTCAGGCGTGTCAAACTTCACTTGCCGGGGGTAAGAAGTGTGGCTTGTCTTCGACTAGTTCAAGAAAGGAATATATATTTTTTCTCACCCTTAAAAGGTAAGAACTAGGTAATTGCTTAAAGAAGAGCTTATCCTTTTTAGTTTCGTTAAGAGGGGCGTACGGGCCAGGGGGGCGAAGGGGGGGCTGCCCCAAATTTTGGCGAAGCCAGTTTTTAAAGACGTTTTCATGTTTTTTTTACTATTATTATTTTTTTATTTTTTCTAATGTTTGATGTATTTTTTTATTTTTATTATTATGTTATTATTTTTCATGTTTTTAAAATTTTAACCTGAAGTCGGCGTAATATTCCAGTTACATTCACACGAGACGGTGGTTGACTAGCACGTGATGTGTTTCTGGTTATTAGGGAAGGGTATCATATGTTGATTTACATATTTGTATTCTTTTTAATATTGTTCGGCACTGCAGTAGCTGGATTTGGCTATTTCTGGTCGTGAATTGATTAGAATAAACTTCCGCATAACTTTCTAGAATCATCTCCGCTCGCAGAACACTGTGTTGCAGATAGCATCAGCAATGGGTCTGAAAATGAAGAAGTGGCTGACTACTTCAGTTTAAATTACGAGAAGAATCTTATTTTTTTAAAAAAAAATCTATCGAGGGGTTTAAAAATTATTCGCTTATTTGTTAAAGTAGACCGCCTTTTTAGAAAACCACTAACAAGAGCGTCTCGATACATACTAATCAAATCCTTCTTTCTAGCAATCGGCTGGAGCTATCTCCACGATCTTTCACACACGCTTTTAAACCACTATCAAGTCAAATTGCATGGTCAAAAGCGCTTCGTTTGCTAGAAATAACGGTCAAACATCAAGATCTCTTGCTTTACCGTATTTCTAACGATAAAAACTTCATCCCAAAATATCTCCATAACGTTCTTACAGATTCCGCCTTAACTTCAAGAACATCGAGGCGACCGTATTGTGAGTTTTGGAGAAAAAAGCTCCCGGGAACGATTTTGTAAGAACAGTTGCCAGTGCCGAGAAATATTGCTGGAAGTAAAATAGGTAATGGCGTCATTTCGTTGCTTTGACAACTCCGATGTCATGGCAACCCTGATCATGACAAATTTTCATCTTTATCTAATACAACTGTGGTGACAATTTTTCCAAATGTTTTTTTATGGCGACGTAGTTTAAGCTCGAGCTTGGGACCTTCATATGCCAGTACGGCCCATGTTGTTTCGTAGAAATTTGGGCAACTTTTGGGCAAGTGGTTTACCGCATCCCCTTATTTGTTATTTCCTGAATCAGTGACCTGGAAAGTATGAACCATAAATAATTGCTGACAAAATGAAAAAGTTTGCAAAAGAGTTGGCAGATTCGTCCATTCTGAAAAGTAAAGCAAATGTAGAACGCAAGCAATATTTCCCAGAGAGCTTTCAGTTATCGCGGAGAATTCAACTGTTTCCGTGGCATAAACTTGAGTATACCTAAATATAGAGCGAAACCTGGAGCATGGCTTCGAGTTAGGATTCGAACCAGGGCTTCGAACGAGGGCTTCTTTTGCTTATTACTAGAGACAAATTCTAAGGAAAGTGCTGCGAATAGAGTCCCTGAGAGGTACTAAATCATAACGTATATGAAGGTTATAAATTGGCTTACCAACATTTATATTTCAAGCAGTAAATCTATCGAGTTTTTGGCGATGACCCGGCTCAGTGGAACCTTAATAAAGCGAACACGTTTTTCTAATCCCTTGGCCCTTCGTTGTATCGATGTTCCACTGTTATCTTCATTGATGCCCAGGTATTGTTTGGTCGCAAAGAACTTCTGGCTTTCTTTGTCATAGCTGGCCACTGCACACGAACTCTGCAGCCAATAAAAGACGTTTTTCGAGCTCACTTTCTTTACTGCCTAGTTATGACTTGAAAAAGATCCTGACAGATTTCTTTGCCCAAGTGTTAAACATTAAAGAGTTTAAATGTGGAGAAGATCCTCGCTGTTAAAGACGCAACTTATGCAGTTGCGGAAAGAAAGCCTGACAAAAACGAAAAATTCAGGCTTGCCGCGCAGGATTTAACCCCTGACCTCTGCGATACCGGTGCAGTGCTCTAACCAATACGTATTATATTGCTATTGGACGATATCCAATATCTCACGTATAACTTGTATACTTACTTTACCTCCGCACATTTACAGTGTACGTATTCGGAACACTTTCACTAAAATACGGGTTGTGTACATAAAAAGGTATGCACATTAAAGCAAGCTGTAAACTTTGCAAAGTTTTTTAGTCATGGAAACTCGCTAATGGTGACATCAATCGTGCTTGTTTTGACACAGAAATTAGGAGAAGCGCAACTCTCGATCATGCACAAAGTCAATAATACGGATACCAACAAAAGCAAAAACTCTGGGCCACATTAAGAATAAATGTAAGCTCTAGGGTTCCAAGTCACCAATCCTTATACGATAACTTTCGTTAGTACTCTATTTCTCTCAAGGTTGTACTTGAAGCTTCCGCAGAAGCTTTGCGTTCTCAAAGCCTAGCTGCTTCTTTGCCCTTTCGCCAATGAGGCTTTGAGATGAACTCGTGTGCGAAATTCTCAAAGTTCCTGTTTTCGTCGGACGAGTCTTCTTTATCCTAATCCGAAATTTAGGCTTCCAAAAATGATTGTGTTACCTTAAACCATGTAAACAGAAAGAAATCAATCTTTGAAGAGACTTTGTGAATATGGACGAAAATGCTTTAAGTAATGTTTAATAAACGAGCACCAGTGTTTTATCGGGTTTAAAATCACAAGCCGATGGCGAGCGATTTTAGACCCGAGAAAACACGTGCTGCGAGTTTATTAAACATTACTTAAATACTTACTACAAAGTCAACAAGTGCAGTGAAAAGGTAGTCTTTGGAAAATTTTTATGGAATGGCCGAATGGTAGCTAGGTAAATAAAAATCCAGTTCTCGAGCCTTGCTTATTCACAACTGGCAGTCTTAAATGCGACGCTTGGACACTACTATATTATTACCGCTGAGTCACTGACCTTTTGGCTGTTAAAATTGGTGAAAGAACAAAGTTTGATTTTGTGCAATAGTAAATTTACCTCGTGTGTTATTTTGAAAGAACGTTCGGTTTTGAAGTCCGAATGGTTTGGCACTAGTGAATCGGTTTTGAAGCCCGTTACTGTTGGAGTCCTATTGGTTTCGAATAAAATCTATCACAGGATCACGCAACGCCCTCTGGGTTAGTGGGTTAATAAGTGATAGTGTTCATTTTTCGACAAAGGAAACTACCCATTTTATATACTAGGGCGTGCCTTGAGGCAGCCCAGTTAATAAAGGCTAGAGGGGATTGGGTCAATTGCTGGATGAGTTTTTTTACTTCCACATACAGCTGTGTATTATCCCCTGAAGAGAGGGCGTATTTCTATTGAGTTTTCATAACGGATCGATGTAGTCTGAGACCAGAAAGACATAGTTGGACTCGGTGGAACTATTAACAAAGGGAGAATGTCGCATTAAGGTGTTAATTGGGAGGCAGCGTGGCCGAGTGTAGCCTGCGGTGCAGCCGGCCCACGTATCGCATATAGTGTGGATATAGTCGTAATAAACTAGCGGCCTTCTAGCCAATCAAAGACGCTCACATATGTCCTTGCGACTCTGCGGGATTCGAACACGATATTGTGCACTAATTCGCAGACGCTATAAACAAGGTTTAAAGGGTCTGCGCGCAGGCTAGGCCGAGTGGTCAGCGCGTCGGACTCGCAATCCGGCGGTCCCTGGTTCGACTCCCGCTCTGGCCACTTGCTGGATTTGTTCTCGGTAGTCCCGAGTTCAAATCCTCGGCCATGCTTGTGAATAGCCGACTGGTTGCCTCCTGCCAGTTGGGGTTTTTAATCCTGTTATGTTGTATTTGAATTATCTGTTTCTAAGTATTTGAGAGGAGTGCCCGTAAACTTAACTAGCTGGATAAACTAAGTGCACTTTCCGCACTCGTTACCCGTAGAAAGAAAATAGATATAAAAATTTGATAACTAACCTGTTTGGTTACAACAGTTGAAAAAGTTTTCGCTCTATGGGAAACGGAACGCATATCAAACATTAAATACCTTAGGTGATCTAGGGAGCTACCTCCATGATGTCAATCTTTTGGCGATCATTTAAGTGACAGAATAAAAGATTAAGTAATGAAGTTTCTGATTGGTCAACAAGGGAAACGTTAACAGCTTATAGAGTGCCAGCGGCTATACAATGCAGTACCAGGCAGTACCGAAGCTTCTTTGGAAAAGCGAGGAAGTGTGAAATAGAAACGCATGCAAAATGGCTGACAACCGGACAAAATTATTGTCTTAAAACCATCAATGAAATTGCACGTGCAATAATTTTAAAACATCACTCTTGCCATAAATAAAGAAATGTATCACTCGAATTCATACGATTTTCTATACTTACTGCATTTATGGTTAAAATGTTCGTACATTTATGGTTTATAATTTATTACTTCGGCGGAGCGCGAAGTAAAGGATTCGCGACGCTCAGGAATGTATCAAAGTTACCATTTTTTGACAAGATTGACGAAGTGAGAGCCGAATTAGTTCGAGATATCTCGAGATCACTTCGATTTCTTTGATTTTTCTTTAACTTTTTCCAGGAAGAAAGAATTATTATTTGGGCGTGGCCCAAATAGAGTGATGGAAACGGCTTGTTTTGACGCAAATGTGCAATAGGCACGCAATACGTGCTAACGTAAACAACGCAAGTAAACAAGCGAAGCGAGGCGAATGTCTGCTATGCGAACGTCTTGTACAAGGTAAGAGGCATGTGGGAAAGAAAGCTCTGCTAACACACGCCACTTAATCGCACTTTTACGATCTCAAAAGTTAATCTGAATCTTCATTATTTTTGCCTCATCGAAATTTGGAAGTCTGAAGTCCAGGGATGAAATCTATCAAAAATATTTGGAATATTAACTTCGGGTTTTGGTCACAAGAAGATCACAAGCAACGAACCTTGAAACACAGAAAGTCAAAAAGCGGATCGAAATCCACCAATCACAAATCATAAACAATGACCTATTGAACCCCTTGAAGAAAACTTTCGTTTTCTAAGAGGTCCGCTAAGATGATTGACGTCTGACATTTTCTGACGAGAGGATCGAAATGCACCAATCGTAGAAAGACAGTTTTTATTGCATGTTTCCTAAGAGGTCATCTGAATTTGCTGTTTTCTTTATTTTATGTCCATTTTCTTTTCCTTATTTTGTGATTGGTCGATTTTGTTAGGTCGAGTGCATAATCCAATGAGGGATGATTTGGATATCGTTTGATCCGAAATTTTTCGAAGCAGCAGTGAGAAGTAGTTTGGATAACATTTGGCCGCGGCGTGTCGTTTCAATCATGTTATCCCGGGTTAAACTTACAAATGCACACACAGTTCGCGGTAGGCCCACACTAAAAAATAACACAGAGTGTTTTCGGAATGGGCTGGTCCGCGAACTCAAAGAAAAACAAAGGAAATTATCAAGACCTTCAATGACATCAAAGACTCATGGACCCCATAGACGTAATAACAAATCGGAATATCAGGAGTGTACGTGTAAAATGGATAAGAGTTTGAACAGAGAAATGTTGAACAAGTTTGAGAATCGCAAGATTTGTGTAGCTGGTTATCAGTGTGACAATGGTGATTTTGATTTTTACATTGCGGAACACAGCGAGTTGCCTGTGATAAAAATCTCTTCGGATGAAGGAAGAGACGATTGTCAACAATTGAAACCAAAAGGGACTGAGGCTTCTTTTGGAACTACTGTGATAACTGCAACAATTCTTTTTATTATTTCAATTTTGTTTAGCAGGGTGACGGTTACTGTACTTGTTTTTGTATTGCGTGTTGTGTTTTTTCATCTAATTGCGTATGTTGTGACGCGGTACATGTACGATGCTGTGCGTCGGGATTTTGCATTATCAGCAAGTTTTATGTTAGAGTGTTTTGATGGCAGCGAGGTGACGACAAGAGAAGGTAATGAGCTAGTTGTACAGAAGGAAAATTGTGTTGTGGAGGAAATAAAAGAAGTTGAAGTGAGATCTCGTCGTGGGAAATTTTTTTATAACAGAACTTACAATTTCATTGGTTTAAATCAGGTTAGTCAATTATATTTTCGGCATGACAAATTACCATGAAATCGAGATTGTAATTCGAAACTCGCGTTGTTTTCAAAATTTGCATAAATCGGGCGCTCCAAAGAAATATTTAGGTTACAAGCGCTTCGAAATACTGTACCTTCAGAACGGCATAGCTTTTACTTGTTGTGCTATATCTTTCAAAACTGTCGATCGATTCTAGCTCGAAAACTCTCAAAGCTGCGGTTTAAATGTTAAAGCCCGTGGCTGGTTGAAAGCGTCTCTTGTATGTTTTCAAACGATTTAGGATGGATCGAATCGACTTTGGATCGATTATTATTTTGTCAGCTTGTGGTATGAACGAAACGTTTTTCTTCTCGATAAAGTTCACTCAACAAATTTAGAAAGAGTTACTTGACTTTTCATTTGTGGAACGAACTGACTATTTTATGGAACGATCTGACTCTCGATTGGAACGATCTGACTTGGAACAATGTCAACAAAATGACCGCTTACCGTCATGCCCCTAGCAGACTACCGATGAACAAATTAAAATCTTTGTTACAGAAAACACGGAAAGTGACACTTTTGTATGGAAGAGTATTCGGAAAAATACACCATTGTCGTCTGAAATTCATTGTTACGTTAAAAATAGAAAAGGTTTACACTTAGTAAGTAACTGTAACAGTGTGAGGTTTTTACTTAAGGGGCAACTCCAAAACTAGTTCGTAAACGAGGGAAGGTGTATCTGTCGTCTAAGCATCAGAGCACAGGCGATTTAGGTGGAATGAGATATCCAAATAGGCTTCTAAGTAAGAATTTGCCCCTCTGTACATGCAATTATCCATTTTTTAGTGCTTAAAACAGTTTGAATCACCGGGTTAATTTTGGCAAATTTAAGCTTTGTACCGCTGATATAGAGAAGAATCCAGGACCTTCAGTTTATGTAGATGCTACAAAAACAATTAATGCTCGATACTGTCAAGGAAATGTTACAGGATTTGGGGAAAATGGTGGACAACGATGTGTCGCAATGAGTCTGTGCGCTTTAATTTACATTAAGATAACAAAGATTACTTCAGTTGATATGTCTCAAATAATGATTGCTGGTATTCAATTATATTCTAGTCTGTCACTGCTTGCAAGACAATCTATGTTGATGTTACCAGAATTACCAGGAATGGTTACAGTGTTTGAGCAATTTTTCCAGTTGAATACAGTGACAGTTATACTTGTAACATCCATCACTACTGTATATGCCACCGGGATATGCCACTCACAGGTTACAGCATTTGAAACACTCTTGGCACTGAACTACAACTCATTCATTTTCACGGTGGCAATTATTGGTGTTGGTATCTACAGCACTGAGGCGGGGGGATATAATGTCTTTGATTCTCATGCTAGAGATATGTATCATAACAGTCATAGTGAAGGGACATGTGTATTGTTGGAATACCATCCATGCATAAGTTAGTACAATATTTTCAGACTCTACATAGGAATGAGCATATATATGAACTTAAACGTGTACATATTGCCACCTTTGAACCTCATCTTTTCTCAAGCAATGTTGAACATTGTAGTATATCAAATGTTAATAGTTACCAATGTTCCTGCAAACAGTGCTACCCTATA
>BOPM01001575.1:21588-38243 GCA_022179025.1 Porites australiensis
TCCTATCTTAATGAGATGCATGACGTCATCTACGTTAATGTATTCCCCCGAAAGTTAATGAAATTCCCCCTCAAAGAACCGGCGTAACCGGTCCCTCCTCCACTACTAATTTCGTCTTATGCACGTGCATCCACGTCCCTATGTATGCATAATTAATGAAAAGACAAAAGCAAATTCCCTGGAGAACATCACGTGGTCTGAATTGGGGAACAAACATACAAGGTAAAAAGGCGGCTTAGATTTTTATGGAAGCGTTACCCCAACCACCATTATTCTTATGAGTGAAATCCCAAAGGGAAAACATTATACTGCCGTATTTTACCAATTTAAATTTCGTGAACTTGAGTTAATTGTTTATTATTATTATTTTAGCACATTGCAGCAGTTGCACAATTTTAAGAAAGGGTCATGATTAAAACAAAGAGAAAATGTGGAGAACAGAACAGCCACAATCACGCAATTTTTATTCAGTCGAAAGTTTGGAATACCTAAAATTATTTAATTTACTTCGTTGTAGCAATTGCAGAGGTTCACAAGGACGACGGTAACGATGAATACAACAAGAAGAATTTCAACAGCGCCATATACTTCTACACTGAAGGAATTAAAGTGAACTGCAAGGATGAAGATCTTAACGCCAAACTGTACAGCAACAGGGCAGCAGCACATTTTAATTTGGGTGAGAAGCTGATTTATACTAGGGGTACCTTCCGGCAAGTGCCAACGAGGCGAATTCGTTTATCTTTTGTGGAATACGCCTATTCAGATCTTCTTTCATAATTTTAGAGGTTTAAAATGGATTCCGCTATAGAAAAGGATGGCACCCAACTTCAAAACAACAACTTTGGTACATTCTAGCTTTCACTTTTATTAAACAATAACAACATGGCTTGAATCTTTGTTGGTAAATATGAGCAAGTTAGCACTTATTCCATTGTATCAAAGCTATAAACGTTAGAAAGAAAAATATAGTGCAAATGAGGCCTTTGACTACTGAAATTAAAAATAATAATTAAATTCCGAGCAACAGCGTCATCAGGGATAAGAAAAATATTTTGCGTGGTAATATAAATTAGAAAAAAATTGGTGTAAACTAAAATGTGTGAAAAGCGCCCGTGAATGGGGGAATGAGCAAGTGTCACAGGACAAAGAGTCTCTTGAACAGCATAATGATAGTCTGAAAAACAAAAGGTACGCAAATTCGTTGCATTTCTCACGGGAGTTTTGGGCTGTCTCAATGTAGATCGAACAGCAAAAAAAAACATGCTGGTTGACAAAATCTCTTGAAAAACATAAATAATTTTTAAAAAAAGGACGTCCGCAAATACGTTGCATTCATCACGGGAGGTGAGGACTAACTCAATGTAAATCGACCTGCGAAGAACACGCTGGTTCTGATATACGTTTTGAGACTATAACCCTATGCCTTGATCAACTACCGCTTAAAATTCAGTTCACAAAGAAAAAGAGAACACTGAAAACCCTGATTCTGAGTCGAGAAGCGAACACGCTACCTCAATATAAATCGAGCTGCAAAAAACAAGCTAGTTCTGACAAAAATTCGAGCGTAAAACCCTATTCCTTGATCAGTTGCTGCAATTTACAAGGCAAACCAGAGCACTAATTGCCCCTTCAAACTAGAAATCGTATGAAAGCTTGCTCACCAGATAGGTCCTCTTGAACAGACAACGAACAGCTGCACACTGAATCACCCAATCTTGAACCACGAGTTGTAAATACAAGACCATGACGTCGCTACCCAAATATGGGGTCTTACTTACACCCAAATATGGTCAAAAATGCAAATTTTAGAGGGTTACCCAGATTTTGAGAGTTTTTGCCCACAGTGCGCGGCGTTATAATTCTGCCGCTGAGTCAACCTCGCTTCTTAGCTCGGTTGCCTCGTTGGCAGTTAGCTATTATGGCTAATCTGTTTTCGATTGGTCAATTTGCGGTCAATAACTTACTTTACGGACCAAAGTTTCAAAAGCAAAGGCTCATTTGCAGCTATAAATATTTTCATCTTGAAAAAAATAATGATTTAAAGAAAGTTATCATATTTGTCTGTAAACGCTGAGGACCTGGATGTTGAATTCGTCCTTCAGTTTATTTCAGTTGAGAACGAAACTGATGAAGAAACTGGATCGTAATATTAACGAAGAAGAGAATTCAATTCGGTGATCGAGAATTTATCGCAGGTCACAGTTAAGAAGACGATAATTGACTGGCAGATATTCAAGACGTTTGCAAAAGAAAAACGAGAAACTCTTTCGACAATGAAATTAAAAAACTTTCCTGCACCTGATCTAATTGACAAGCTTCTTTGCCATTTGCAGTGTTTTTCAAAAGACGAACGAAAGAAGAGACTTCGAGCCAGAAACAATGTCCAGTTTTCAAAAGACGCCAGCGGTTATATTGGCGAGCTAAAACTTACAGTGCTCTTCGTTTTGACCGGCGAATAACCTTTTTCAACATGCTGCATTTTGATTGCACTTTCAATGGAAGGCATTTGGACTGTGCTATTATTTCCTTGAGCCACCAAAAAAACGTTTTTGTGACACCTGCCAAATGACTGTCAAATCACTTCTCTGCACTTGTTTGCGGTTCCCCTAAACAGGAAACCGTATAATAGACATCTTAGCCTTGTTCTGTGGCTCCGTAATGTAAATTACGGATCATCATTTTAACCATCGATTTATGGCCGACGCGCTTCACGCTTGGGCTATAAATCGAAGGAAAAAGGAAGTTGGGTCGGCAATTTACAGTACAGACCTCAATCTCGGCTAATAAGAGGTATTTATCGTTTGTCTATAGAAAATTAAAATTGAATGGTGCACTCATGAAGTTGCTAAGGAGTTTAGTAGTTGTTAGGTAAAACAAAGTACGTTGTTGAAGTGGCGCTAGCCGTATCGGCTAATTATCTTCTCACCCTCCTTTCTGTTATAATAATCTGAGTTGTTACAAAGTGTGTTCTGCGATCTATTTTCATAGGAAATTACTCTAAAACAGTGAATGATGCAAAAGTTGCCATTGAATTACAACCGCATTTTCTGAAAACTTTAGTGAGAGGTAAGAGTTAATAATGAATAAGTATTCATTATATAAAGACCAATGAAATGAGAGGTGAGCTTTCGCGCGAAAACTTGATATCTTCACATGTGAGAGTATCACCGTTGCTATGACTACATAATAAATCGCGCCTTTCACACCAAAAAACTATCAAAGTGAAATGGTTGGGTAGTTCATTGGTGTTTATATAATAAATAGAACATTACATGGTCGCTTGGAGATAGAAATTTCTCTTCTCATGTTGAAAAAATATTTCACTTGTTCGCTGCGCTCTCTCGGGAAATATTTTTCAACACTCGAAGAGAAATTTCGTATCTCCGCGCGGCCATGTAATATCCTTTATATACACTGTGGCGTAGCATTTCAAATGAGTTTAAGCATTACTACAGTAATCACAATAACATAAAACATAAAACTTTATTTATACTCGAATTTTAGAGTAGCTAACAAGCTAATATCTTCGAGCTGACACTACATAAAAACTATATAGAAAATATATATATACATTAAATGCAAGGAAAGAAAATATTATTTACAATTCACAATTTTAAGTTTAAGTATGTCAGGCAAAAAGAATCTACATGAAGGTAACATCCTGTATTTTAGTCTTAAAGTCTGCAAAAAAACTGGTACGAAAAAAGTCCGGCAGTGCATTCCACTGCTTAGCTGAAAAGTAAGAAAAGGAGTTAAGACCATAGGTAGTTGTTTTAGGTTTACTTAGTGAAAGAATGTAGTTGCCACGAAGATCATAGGAAGAGGACCGGAGTGAAAACATATTCTTCATATAAGTAGGAAAATGAGTGAAAAACAAACTCTTATATAACAGAATGAGGAAATTTTGAATGCGTTTGTTAAACAAAGAAGTAGAGCTGACTTTTGAGAGAAGAGTGTTGTATGGAGACGAGTAATCTCCAAGTATAAATCTAAGTATTCTTTTATTTAAAGCTTCAAGCTTAACCGCATCGCGCGCTCCACAAAAGTGCCAGACAGAGGAGCAATAATAAAAGTGAGGTAAAATATACGCTTTGTAAAGTTTGAATAAGATTTCCTTGCGTATAAGTTTTCTAAAGCGCAACATAACATTAAATTGATTATTAATCTTTTTGCATACATTTGATATATGTTTAGAAAAATTCAGTTTATTATCTATTTCCATTCCAAAAATCTCAATGTATCCTTTACTGGGAAGGAAAAACCATACTCCGTATCACCGAGGATTACACACTGGTGCTTGCTCTCATTAACTAACATCCCATTTTCATGGTACCACTGATTGGCCACGCCAACATCATGAGATACGCATGCATCCAGAGCTGCCGGATCGACGTGGGAGTAGTATACCTGATGATCATCCACATAAGCGTTCAACTTGGCCTTCTTGACGTGGAAGAAAAGATCGTTTATGAAAATGTTGAATAGCATAGGACCTAGCACACTCCCCTGCGGGACCCCACGCTTGACGCCTTTCCAGGTCGAAAAAGAAGAGTGTTGTATGGAGACGAGTAATCTCCAAGCTTCAAGCTTATCCGCATCGCGCGCTCCACAAAAGTGCCAGACAGAGGAGCGATAATAAAAGTGAGGTCAAATATACGCTACAAAATATACTACTGCAATGACGGAACTTGAAACGTTAGCCAACGTTTTCAAGAAGTACCCAATTTTCTTGTTGGTTGCGCGCTTTGCACCCCCTAATTAAACCAACCCTCCCCCCGGCCCGAATAAAGTAATCCTTACATCCTTACACCCTGTGTGTACGTGCAAGTTCAGTGGAATTTGCGTATTACCTTATTGGACTTTGCATTTTTGACCACATTTTGCGGACACTCTTGTGTCTAAAAATGCCATGCAGGCTTCCAGCGTTCAGTAGTTGAAAGCGTCTTGAGGCAATCTCCAACTGATCCCTTTTGTTTCAGGATCTTGGTTATAATGCTCTTTTATGCATTTAGTTCCATGCTTTTTTCACTATATTTTTACTTACTGACTCAATTAAATTATATAGTCTTCTCGCGGATTGGAATAACAATGAACTATCTGAAAAGATATAGAACGTTTAACATTGCAACGTGGAGATACGAAATTTTTCTTTGATTGTTGAAAAAAATTCACGAGCGAGCGCAGCAAATAAGTGAAATATTATTTAACACGAGAAGAAGAAAAATTTCATCTCCAAGCGGTCATGCAATATTCTGAAGGCGCGATTTATTATGTAAGCATAGCAATGGTCGTGTTTTCACATATGAAAATAACATGTTTACGCACCAAAACTCACCTGGTATTTCATTAGTGTTTACACAATAAACGGTAATAGCACACACCTGCTTCACGTGCTTTTTTCATCGTAGCCTTTTTTAAAACACTATTTTGCATGGTCATCATCGGCCTCCTTTTTGGCAATTGGCCACTTAGACGATGACGTCATTTACTACCAAATTTACTATTACCAAATTTAAACATGAACTGAAAAACGAAAAGGTTTCTGATCCTAAAAGTAAAATGACACCATCCTGCATCTCTGAAGCTATCAGATACTCTAACCCATATTATATATTTTATTGCTTTTTTTAAAGTTTAGTTCTTGCTAGCGAGAAGATAAGGTTCATCCTTTAAATCTGTTGGATATCTACACTCTTCGATTATAATTCTTAATAATTTTGTCCATTTTAACATAAACAATTGCGAATCATTGTTTTTTTTTTTGCCTTTACAGGGGCAAGTGCCTACATTCAGTTGAAAAACTTTAACGAAGCCAATGCGTGGTGTGATAAGGGATTAGCAGTATCCTTTACAGGAATTACTATTTTAAAGTTATATTCCTTAAACATTCTTTCAATGTTGACAATGTATTTTGTGTAAGCCCAGGTGTGACCAGGTGTTTGTCTAAACCCATCAGTCGTCTGCTTGTCAAATATTGCACGTTTCCAAAGCGGCTCTTTAATTGGCTAGTTAGAGTGAACAATAGAACATATTGCAGAAAATGATGTCATATATGCAAGTGTACAGGCTTCTAAAAGACACTTTGACGTGATTTTCGGCGAATTTTTTCGAATTGAAGGCCGCAAAAAACGTTTCTTACTGTGGGGCCGACGGGGAGAAGGAAATCCTCAGTTCTCTGGCAATGAAACGGCAACGAAACCGCTGGCAACGATAGAAGGAAATTTCATCAGAGTACCACAACCTTTAATGTTAAAAGTGAGCTAATCCTTTTTTGTCTAATTAGAGAGAAATCCCCATTAAAAGCAAATTAATTTGGGTAATTACATTTGCGCAAATTCCGGACTATTTAGAGGCACGCGCCAATGTCTGTATAACCTAGCTGAATTAAGCTACATAGTAACATTTGCTTAAGGTCTTCATGTGTGGCCCATAAAACTGAGATCACATAAAACACCAGGGATGCAGCTCAGTCTCTGGGAATATCGGACGGATGCAGTAAGGTGACAGTCTTCGGAGACCCTCCCACTGTAACTTAAAAACCGCTCATGATAAGGCCACCAAAATTACATAGAATGATGTAATCATCATTTCCAACGTCTTGATATATCTTGAATGATACGTTGACGCCTTAGTTTTCGATGTATACCCAGGTTATGACGAAAATATTCTGGGGAGGGAGGGGTAGATGGACTGCAAATTCAAGTTAGAACAAAAAAAAGCATATAAGCAAAATGTAAATGTGAGAGAAATTACACCCTCGTCGATCTCCATAATTCTTTAAGATCATACTCAGCCTTTTATTCAGTGATTGCTAATTATTTGTTGGTTGCTGTACAGAATGTACTTTACAGTTGCTTCCTTTCTAAGTTAAGTTTGTAGCTTTGTCTGCTTATTTATATATTAAAATTATGTGACACTTTAACTGATGCAAGATAGAGCCGAACAACAAGACGTTGTTGGAATTGCGGGGAAAAGCTTTGAGAGAACAAAGGAAACTGCAAGATAGCCACGGAAAGAAGGTAAAATAGAAAATGATTTGGTAGACAGAGTTGATTTGGAAAACTGTACACCAGTACCACTGGAAAAATCCTAGTAACTCCTCCAATAAGCTACAAGAGCAGTCACTTCTTTTAGCTAGTAGAACAAAATCTTGGAAAGACGTCTGCTCTTGGAGGTTGGCTTGGCTACAAGACAGCTAAAAACAAATTGCAACATACAACTTAAATCTTAATTTCAGTGTTTATTCCACGCCGTAAAGAAGTTGGGCGAAAACGAGTCCTATTTAGCTCTATTTCCTCTTTCCTTCTTCTGGTGTCTTCTCATTGCTAATTCATTGCTATTATTAGATCACAGACAAAAACATGTCCTGACACAATTGTGGTCCGGACGGGTGGAAATGTTATACCAGGGGGCAAAAAAAGGCAAATGCAAATAAAATAGGCGTTGTTAATGGTGACCTTCCACGGAGCGGAGGTGCTCGCCGAATTTGTCTGCGAATCTGCGTCGAGTGTGCATTCAATGTACATAGCTCGGCTTTTTTACAGGTGATCAGTTGTGTAGATCACACTTGTCGTAGTGTAGCTCTGGTGTCCTTTTAGTTGTACAACTCCATTCACGTGCTTGTTATTAGCAAACTATCAGTTGTACGCGCAGATTGGCTACTGTAGACAGGGACATCTCGAAGTCTAGTGTCGCACGGATAAACGCACAAGAACTTGATCACATCTGACTATCCTCGAACAAAGGAAATTTTTAAGTATAAATCCATGTACCATTTGTGCGTTGTTGTAAGTAGGGGGCCCAGCAATCAGTTGTCGTGTCGTAAAAGTGGGTAAAAGCATTGCCTAGTCCTTTAAAAGAAATTTTGAGCGGAAAATGCTTTACCTTAAGGAAAAAGAAAATTTCCCTGCTTGTTGTTATAAGTATACGGGTTCCAGCAGTTGTCCAGAGCCGTGACAGTGGCACAAAATCGTTCTCGATTCCACAAACAGAGGTGTCGAAAAGAAGAGAACTTAAGAAATCTTCGCAAACATTTCTGCAACAAAGTTTTCATTTGAGTTGATATATTTTAAGCAAGAAAAATGGATATTTTCTGTAAAGCAAGAACGGATAGCGCGTGCAAAACTCGCTGACTGATAGTCTACCTTGAGAAACTCCACAGAGAGCGCTTCAGAAAAACCCATTGCACTTAACTCTCTAGAAACGGTCAGATAGATACGATTATACAAGCCTAATGGCAGATTCTTGACAGCCGTAAGCTCGCAACATTGCAAGTAGATTATTGCACACTGTCGAATGGTTTCCAGAAATCAATCGCGATCACTCCTACATCCTTTTTCAAGTCTAGGGTAAAGAGGCAGTCTTCAGTTACGTATTTGGGTAACGTAGTACCACACGAGTGGCTACAAAGAACACCGGACGCACATGTATTGTTCCAAAATAAACGTGACAAATTCGGATACCGAACAAGTCAGTTTTCAGCTTTTGGAAGACTTTAGGATTATGATAGGACGCTAACCGGGCGATATTTGGATTTGCTAAAGTCCTAATTCCTCTTTCTTTAAAAGTCGAGCTTCAGCTCACTTATCATTTTATAACTAAAGCTCAATTTCTTTTATAGCCAAAATACTTGGGTGGTTTGTACAGTCCTTCAGAAATATATTTAGAACTGACTCGTCAATTATAGGTGCAGTGAAACAATTGAACAAAGCACCGGCATCAGGAACAGAAGTGCATCTTCCAGTATGAGGACTTTTACTCGACTTGTCACCTAACGTAGCAAATTTGTTGGCAATAACGGTCCTATTCTTGTCCGAAACAAACCTGTTGATCCACCACATGAATTACAAGCTGCTTTAAAACCTTTAACGGCCTTCCTTTTTAGGGAATTAATGTTATTTTGCTGCCGTCTTTGAATGATCCAGTTTTCAATTGTTATGGGAACCGGCGAATGACTTGTAAAGCGGTTTCTAATTTGTATTTCTTTCTGGATAGATAAGTCAATCCTAGACTACGAGAAGTCCCCCATTTTTCGTCAGGGATAGCAAAGAGAGCGAAACGCGAGCGCGTGAAAAAACCCCACGCGAGAAACGTCGACATGCGGCGGGGAGAGAGAAAAATGAACATGAAATAAGCAGCAAAAATCACATTTTCTCAGTCAAAACGTTTTCCTCCAGAGCATAATCTATCCGTCAGAGAAAAAAAAATTGATGGGAACAAGCAGCATTTTGGCATGAGTAAAAGTCGTGTGTTGCCTACACTATCAAGTTCTTCACGCGAAACAGCCGTGAAGAAAATTAGTATCTGGGTTTTCTTTTGCTTGCAATAAATATCCCCCGCAGTTTACTGATGACAAGAGCAATGACAGCTCAATGAGGGAAGGAATCTCATTGGATCCGCTTAATTGATTTGGAAGGGGATACGAACTTCACACTCCAAAATCAGTCGGCCGTGAAGGGTCAACAGCTTCGGCTTTGTCTGTACCCCCTCATTTTTCTCTCTCCACGCCGCGTGGCGCCTTTTCTCGCGTGGATTGATTTTCACACGCGCTTGCGTTTTGCTCGCTCTACTATCCCTCAGGAAAAATGGGGGACTACTCGTAGTCTAAGTTAATCTGGGATAGATATTTTTCCGGAAGCTCTTGCGCTTACTTGTAGCATGAATATTTACCACTTTCTAAAACAGGTATTTCTCGTGAGACAAGATATCATCTACTTCATCAAACACGTACGCACTGTATAATCAGTGTTCTGATTGAGGATGAGCATTTATCATATACATACTGAGAAATACTCGCCAAAAAGTTATGTCGTAAAGTCTCATACCCAAAATGGTACGGAAGCCCAGGGGGGCCACATAGTGATTCGTTTTTATTTTTCACTTTTCCCTTTTTGCTTTTGACTTTTTGATTTTCACTTTGCCATTTATATTAGCTTTTCGGTTGAGATTCGGTTTTTATGTTTTACTTTTTCGTTTCGTTTTTAACGTTTTGATTTTCTCTTCGCCATTTTGCTTTTCGGTCGAGATTTCCGTTTTTGTTTTCTTTACTTTTCCATTTTTGTTTCTAGCTTTTTTATTTTTACCGACCTATTTCGTTTTACTTTCCAGTTTTTTGTTTTTGCTTTTAAATTATATAAAAAGGCCGCCAAAATGATGGCTGTCTCAGTATGTATATAATAAACACAATACAACATGGAAAGTGCTTCGTACGGTATTTACGCACTCGTTGTTTTTGTATCAGAAATCTCACTCGTCCGCTGCGCTCCCTCGTTCGATTTCTGATACGTCAACAACTAGTGCGTAACTAGTAATAGTTGATTCTACAGCTGTCCCCGCTCTGTATATTGTCGGTCAATAGCATTCTTGCTCGTTGTGCAGCTCTTTGAAATATACCGATTCATAAGGAAGATTTTTACACATATTCCATACAATAGGTGAGATAAATACAGGAAACACAAGGTTCCATGCACAGTTTCAGGTCGATTTACACAGCTTTGATCAAAACATTCTCAGTTTCGAGAATAGTTTATTCTAAACCATGAGAAAAGATTTAATTAGAAGCTGAATTTTACGCTATTTCTCTTCACTTTTTACATTCAGTTCATTTTATTTGAGGGAAAGGAAGCCTTAGAAATTAAAAGGACGTTTGACCAATTCACACTCGCGCATTCTAGTCTTATTTTAAACTTTATAGCGGAATAACATCTGTGAGCAGGGAATAAGTCAGCACAGAATTTGATTGTCGGGGAATTTCTGTAATCGTCCATCGTTCTGCTAGTGAGAAGCTAGCCGTTGTTCACTCGTCTTGCTTGTCTGGGGCTGAGTCTTATTTCGGTCAAAGAGAGAGAAACAGTGTCTGGCAATGTTTCCAATAAAAGTTTTGTGAACTCGTGTCTGGCAAACTCTCCAAGTGTTTATATATACACAGTTGTACGCACCTTATAATTTCTTCTCCGCTTAACGAGTGCCGTTAAAATTTTGGTCCATAACTTTCACTGAAACAACTGCTAGACAGAATGTCGCTGATAACACGTAACGCAAAAGAGTGTCGAAGTATGACGGCACAATAAATGTCACAAAATCTACCTAAGCGGTCCCTTGGGGATGTTCTGTCTTTACGTCATCCTAACCATTTCGTACTAGCGGGCGCAAACAATAGAAACGTCATCATTACCTACCGATTCCTCGCGGCCCCTGTTCAAGCAAATCGAGATTTTTTCTATATTGACTATATGACTGTATATTTCAACTGTAAGTACTTTCCTTAATATACGCGCGAGTTAGTAGAGTGCCTCCTCGGGATTTCGCCTTCTGGGCGAAATCCTTACGGGGGCAAATACCGTACGCCAGCACTTTCCATGAAGCATTCTTTATATTCAACCTGCTTTTACCAGGATAAATGTAAACAATTTTTATAGATTATATTGTCCTCATAATTTATTCCTTAGAAAGTCATTTCAAACGGAAAGAGTTAGATATATTTGTCATACCTCATAAAAATACCTTTGATTTGCTGTTTAAACCCATAATGATTGAGTCAAATATTTCCAATGTTCAGAAAAGCTCACGTCAGTTACCAAGTCTTAGAACTGATAATGATATTGTAAGGTCTATCATTGTGCCGAATTCCAAGTTAGTTATAACCTTTCTCTCAAAGAAAAAGCAAAAACCATTTTCGATTATTACAAATAGTTGACATGGACCTAAAACTATTCCAGTAAGAAATTTCTTTTCGAAAAAAAATCTGCGTCCGGGAAGAAAACAACAAAAAATGTTTCCCACACAGTAAGTCGATCACCATGTGCGTCAATTAAGTTAAGCCAAGAGAGAATAGCTCATTCTCTCTTGGTTAAGCCACCCTCTGCTCGTCAAATGAGCCCGGTTTAGCTAAACTGGCTTAATTAGAGATATCTTGCCTCCCTCTTTTTTATTTCTTGAAATCAATATGTTCATATAAACAGGAAAGATAGCCCAGTGAATAGTCTCGGTACCTATAACCGTACTCAAGCTGGGCAAACATAATTTGTTTGCGTTATTTAATTTCAGAAAACTGGCACGAAGGTGACATACACAGCTAAAACATCGAGGGAAGGTAAAGCGTATGGCATCCTTGGCAACGCTCTCCACAGTCTGAAAGATATTAAAACAGCCATTGACTACCACAAACGTCGACTGAAAATTGCGAAAGAATTGGGTGACATTTCAGGGGAAGGAAGTGCGTATGGCAATCTTGGCAATGCTTATCAGAGTCTGGGAGATTTTAAAACAGCTCTAGACTACCATGAACGTCACCTGGAAATTGCCAAAGAATTGGGTGACAGACCAGGGGAAGGAAATGCATATGGCAATCTTGGCATTGCTCATCGCAGCCTGGGAGACTTTAAAACTGCCATAGACTATCATGAACGTCACCTAAAAATTGCCAAAGAATTGGGTGAAAGATCAGAGGAAGGAAGTGCGTATGGAAACCTTGGCAATGCCCATCATTGTCTGGGAGATTTTAAAACAGCTCTAGACTACCATGAACGTCACTTGAATATTGCCAAAGAATTGGGTGACAGACCAGGGGAAGGAAATGCATATGGCAATCTTGGCATTGCTCATCGCAGCCTGGGAGACTTTAAAACTGCCATAGACTATAATGAACGTCACCTAAAAATTGCGAAAGAATTGGGCGACAGATCAGGGGAAGGGAAGGCGTGTGGCAACCTTGGCATCGTCCATTGCCATCTGGGAGACTTTAAAAATGCCATAGACTACCATGAACGTCACCTAAAAATTGTGAAAGAATTGGGTTACAAATCAAGGGAAGGAAAAGCGTATAATAATCTTGGCAATGCCCATTCTTGTCTGGGAGACTTTAAAACTGCCATAGACTACCTTGAACGTTGCCTGAAAATTGCGAAAGAATTGGGTGACATTTCAGTGGAAGGACGTGCGTATGGAAATCTTGGCAATGCTTATCAAAGTCTGGGACATTTTAAAACAGCTCTAGACTACCACGAACGGGACCTAAAAATTGCCAAAGAATTGGGTGATAGATCAGGGGAAGGAGATGCATATGGCAATCTTGGCATTGTCCATCGCAGTTTGGGAGACTTTAAAACTGCCATAGACTACCATGAACGTCACTTAAAAAATGCCAAAGAATTGGGTGACAGATCAGGGGAAGGAATGGCGTATGGAAACCTTGGCAATGCCCATCATTGTCTGGGAGATTTTAAAACAGCTCTAGACTACCATGAACGTCACCTGAATATTGCCAAAGAATTGGGAGACAGATCAGGGGAAGGAACTGCGTATGGCAGTCTTGGCATCGACCATTGCAGTCTGGGAGACTTTAAAAATGCCATAGACTACCATGAACGTCACCTAAAAATTGCGAAAGAATTGGGTGACAGATCAGGGGAAGGAAAAGCGTATAATAACCTTGGCAATGCCCATTCTTGTCTGGGAGACTTTAAAACCGCCTTAGACTACCATGAACGTGACCTGAAAATTGCAAAAGAATTGGGTGACAGATCAGGGGAAGGAACTGCCTATGGCAGTCTTGGCAATGCTTATCAAAGTCTGGGAGATTTTAAAACAGCTCTAGACTACCTTAAACGTACCCTAAAAATTGCGAAAGAATTGGGTGACAGATCAAGGGAAGAAAACGTGTATGGCAACCTTGGCATCGCCCATTGCGATTTGGGAGACTTCAAAACTGCCATAGACTACCATGAACGTGCCCTGAAAATTGCGAAAGAACTGGGTGACAAATCAGGGGAAGGAAAAGCGTATGGAAACCTTGGCAATGCCCATTCTTGTCTGGGAGACTTTAAAACTGCCATAGACTACCAGGAACGTGCCCTGAAAATTGCGAAAGAATTAGGTGACATTTCAGGGGAAGGATATGCGTATGGCAATCTTGACAATGCTTATCGAAGACTGGGAGATTTTAAAACAGCTCTAGACTACCTTGAACGTACCCTCGAAATTGCGAAAGAACTGGGTGACAGATCAGGAGAAGAAAAAGTGTATGGCAACATTGGCATCGTCCATCACCGTCTAGGAGACTTTAAAACTGCTATAGACTACCATGAACGTGCCCTGAAAATTGCCAAAGAATTGGCTGACAGGTCAGGGGAAGGAAAGGGATATTCCTATCTTGGCAGTGCCCATCTCAGTCTGGGAGATTTTAAAACAGCCATAGACTACTATGAACGTCACCTGAAAATTGCGAAAGAATTGGGTGAAAGATCAGAGGAAGGAAGTGCGTATGGCAATCTTGGCATTGCCCATCGCAGTTTGGGAGACTTTAAAACTGCCATAGATTACCATGAACGTCACCTAAAAAATGCAAAAGAATTGGGTGACAGATCAGGGGAAGGAAATGCGTATGGAAACCTTGGCAATGCCCATCGTTGTCTGGGAGACTTTAAAACTGCCATAGACTACCATGAACGTAACCTGAAAATTGAGAAAGAACTGGGTGACAGATTAGGGGAAGGAGAGGCGTATGGCAACCTTGGCAATGCCCATTCTTGTTTGGGAGATTATAAAACTGCCAGAGACTACGAAGAACGTCACCTAAAAATTGCGAAAGAATTGGGTGACAGATCAGGGGAAGGGAAGGCGTGTGGCAACCTTGGCATCGTCCATTGCCATCTGGGAGACTTTAAGACTGGCATAGACTACTATGAACGTGCCCTGAAAATTTCGAAAGAATTGGGTGAAAGAACAGGAGAAAGAGAGGCGTATGGCAATATTGGAAACGCCTATCACAGTCTGGGACACTTAACAACTGCCATAGATTACCAAAAACGTTGCTTGAAAATTGCAAAGGAATTGAATAGCAGTTTGTATGAGGGAGTAGCGTGTTATAACCTTGGTTTTGTTTTTGAATCTCTAGGCCAAATTTTAGTGGCTATTGAATATTACCAGACTAGCATTACTTTGTTAAATGGCATCAGAGATCGTCTTCAATTGAACGATGGATGGAAAATAAGCTTGCGTGATCAATTTCAAAAAGTATATGCGGCACTGTGGCGTGTGATGTTAGCGGATGGCAAGGTTACGGAGGCTTTGTTTTCTGCCGAGCAAGGACGGGCGCAGAGTCTGAAAGACCTTATGGCATTAAACTATTTCTTTGATGCAAATGATGCTGATCAAGAAAACAGTGCATTTGATGAGTTGTCCAGTCGCCTTTCTCTGAATACAATATTTATGGCGATTGGAAAGAAGGAATTAATTTTCTGGGTTTGTCAAAAAGGAAAGGAGGTTGAA
This sequence comes from Porites australiensis, assembly GCA_022179025.1. Lineage (NCBI taxonomy): Eukaryota > Metazoa > Cnidaria > Anthozoa > Scleractinia > Poritidae > Porites > Porites australiensis. Next base: position 36,859 of record BOPM01001575.1, read on the forward strand.
TTAAGAAGAAAAGAATGTTCGCAATATGAAATCAAAACTTTCATTCAGTCTCTTGTGGAGAAAATTGGTGTACGTGATAATGTGGAGTGTGAAGATCGCTCACTTGAATTGGCTAGGGATAAAAAATTGGCAGTTAAAAGACCTCCTCAAGATGACAGACAGGCACAGCTCTTAAATCTTCAAGAAGAAGCTTTGAGGACTTTGTACGACACTATCATTGATCCTATTCAGGATCTTTTTTCGGGCAGTGAGCTCATATTCATTCCAGAGGGTCCACTTTGCTTGGCTCTTTTTGCTGCATTCATGGGCCCAGATTGTAAGTACCTTTGCGAAACATTCAGCATCCGTGTGGCTCCATCCCTCACAAGCTTGAAAATGATTGCGCAATGTCCGGTAGATTACCATCACAAGTCTGGCGTACTTCTTGTCGGTGATCCTTGTGTGCAAGATGTGACAAATCTAAAGCCACTACCCTGCGCCAGAGAGGAAGTGAATATGATTGGTGAAATGGTTGGCTCCACCCCTCTTGTTGGAAGACAGGCCACGAAGGATGAGGTGTTAAGACGACTCGGCTCTATTGCTTTGGTGCACATCGCTGCTCATGGGAATATTGAAACAGGTGAAATTGCCTTGGCGCCAAATAGTACACGTAGTGAGGCGGACTTCATTTTGACAATGAAAGATGTAAAGCAGGTTCTGCTGAGAGCAAGATTGGTTGTACTCAGTTGCTGTCATAGTGCTTGTGGCGAAATCAAAGCAGAAGGTGTAGTCGGCATAGCACGGGCATTCGTAGGTGCTGGTGCCCGTTCTGTTCTGGTGTCTTTGTGGGCGATTGACGACAAAGCCACTCTTGAGTTTATGAAAAATTTCTATCAGCATCTTATGGTAGGAAAAAGTGCAAGTGAAGCCCTTAACCGGACAATGAACTGCATGAGAGAATCCACAGAATTTAGCGATGTGACTCACTGGGCGCCGTTTGTACTCATTGGTGATGACGTCACATTGGAATTTGATGGGAGCAAATAGATCACTCGCAATTTCGAGGTACGTTTTTTTTTTTTTTTTTTTTTTTTTTGCTGTTCTAAGGTGCCAAGTTTTTTTTTTTTTTAATTTTTTTTTTTTTTTTTTTTTTTTTTTTTTTTTTTTTTTTTTTTTTTTTTTTTTTTTTTTTTTTTTTTTTTTTTTTTTTTTTTTTTTTTTTTTTTTTTTTTTTTTTTTTTTTTTTTTTTTTTTTTTTTTTTTTTTTTTTTTTTTTTTTTTTTTTTTTTTTTTTTTTTTTTTTTTTTTTTTTTTTTTTTTTTTTTTTTTTTTTTTTTTTTTTTTTTTTTTTTTTTTTTTTTTTTTTTTTTTTTTTTTTTTTTTTTTTTTTTTTTTTTTTTTTTTTT
>BOPM01001576.1:3323-10823 GCA_022179025.1 Porites australiensis
CTGATCCTTGTATACAATAGCATTTATAACCAGGCACCGAACTACATTCGGGAAATGTTTTTACTGCGAAGCAATGGTTACAGCCTACGGCGCCATCTTAAGGTTGTTCTTCCAAGACCGACCTCATCTTATATGCAACATTCTTTCACGTACCAGGCTGGCAAACAATGGAACAGTCTACCAGACAAAATAAAGATGTCGGAGTCCCTCTCTATCTTTAGGAAAAACTTACAAAACATACAGTTGTCTTCATCGTATGACTGCAGCTGTGAATTTTGTAAATAGACAATCTGATTACCAATATTTTCTCTTTTTAAATTATTATTATTTTTTAGTTGGTTTAATTTTTCTATTTCTTATTTTTATTCATTACTTGTACATGTAGATTATGTAAATTATCACGTTGTAATTTTTATGGCACATTTGCATTTAAACGAGCTATCGCTCATATGCGATTTGTGGTTAAATAAAATTACTTACTCACTTACTTACTTACTTACTTAAGCGAATTCAAAATCACCGTCGTCCATTTTGCACGCCCTAACCCGATGCAGATCTGTGCATGCGCGTAGATTTACCGCTGAACAAAAAAACTGTCGAAAACCAGGACTGAGCCACCGGGCCTCCGAGCCGCCGGGCCTCCGGGCCGCGGGGCCGTCGCAGGCCGTGGGCCGCGGGCCTGCTTTTAGCAAAACCCTCTCCCACCTCTCTTCTACTCTGTGAAGCATTATTTCAGAAAATGAGGTGTAGAATACCGTTATTTTTCGACTAAGAATCTTGTCAAAAAGGTACCTCGTTGTGCCATTACACTTTCCCTCAGCACCCCATAAAGAACACGATCCCGTCTCGGTTCCTGGAGTTGTAAACACAGTACAGTTATTACGTGCTTGACATAAAATCTATGAACCTATGTACCTACCAATCTTTGAAGACGGAGTTGTTTTGCCTGATTCATCAGTAAGCATTTTTTCCAATCGCTAATTACCCCAATCAAACTTGGCAAAAAGGACATGCAATTCAATTTTCAGTTTCACATAAACTACTTACAACGGAATTGAGTCAGTCCACTGTATCGAAGGATTCAGCTTAGCCTGAATTTCATCCGATTACTTCGAGTCGTTATTACTCCCTCAGTAACGTCTGAATCAACCGGCCGTTAATGCCGTCCAGTGACGTCACTACTCCTTGGCCTTTGCTTTAATTCATGCAAAAAGTAAAACACGATTTTCAAGTGGCAAACCGAGAAATTATCGTTTGGAAATGTCTGCATGATACAGAAATGCTTTATTTTTTTCGATTGTAATTCATGTTTAACGTTCAAACTATCAACTGCATGCAGCACAACCGGTTCTGCTAAATTCTATAATCAAACTCGGTCGCAATCACGCAATGAAATAAACACACACATGGAACGCTTAGTTCAAAAACACAATGATTTGCTTTAATTGAAAAGAAGCTATTTGGTCCTTAACGAAGAGAAAAAAAAAAGAGAGAAGAAAGAAAAGCTAACAGAATCATTACAACTGACAGTAAAAATAGCAAGGAGGTCGAATTATAACATTGATCTCAAAAAACGTCGGGTAAACAAAATCACCGGCCGCCCAAACCACAAAGCGGCTCTAAATGAAAAACCTACCGACTCTCCGCAATGATTCTTCATTCGCAGTTCAATTTAGCATTTCAGTTTCGAAGACAAGGGCAATTGTGCTGTTTAAGATAACGATTAAGCTTATCGAAATGTTTGAACTAAACGAAAGAATGCCAGGGATGCGATCCGCTGAAATATCAAGCGACAATCCCGCTAAAATTTTTCATAATTATACATAATTATGCGAATGTTTAGACAATCAACCAATCAAAATCACTACCAGGTTTTCGGGTAGTGAGTGACGTCACTGAACGGCATTAACGGCCGGTCGATTCAGACGTTGTTGAGAGGAGAAAACGACTCGAAGCAATCGGATGAATTTCAGGCTAGATTCAGCTCGCATCTTCCCAAATAAAACATAATAGATAAGATTAAACCATACTGAACTCCGAAGAGAAATCCCATGATCTCCCTTGTAGAGGCCGATGAAATCTTGATATACCGCTTAGAATATTGATATTTTCCTGCTAATCAGTTTCCACGAATACCCGTTATTTGCATGGGCGTTGTAAACAACCCAAACAGAGTATAACGTAAGTTCCGGTTTTCTTCACGTGAGCTCTTCACATGATAAGGGAAAACACCTTTTTAACAGTTCCTGCTCGATGGCTGTTCTAAAGTAGTTCAGGAAAAGAGGTCGACAGTCGTGACAGACAAGGAGGCACGACGAAACAATAAAATTGAAATTTATTCTTCGTTACGTGACATCCACGACTGGCACAAGACCACAAGATCTCCGTGACAGTGCCTTAAATCCCTGGGAGGGGGGGGGGGGGTACTGCCATATGTGGGCTATATAGGTATGTGCCGAAGGGTATGGTTTTCAAGCAGTTTACTCTAGGATAGGGTATATAAATCAGAGCGTTTGGGTCTAGAATAGGGTATCATTTTTCAGGAAACTGATCAGTTGGTTGAAGATTTTATCTAGACTAGGGATTGTGGTATAAGCTTTGTTTTGGCTAGACTGTGCTAGTGACCTCAGTAGTTTCTGGAAAACAGCTGCTGTAGGATAGGGGGACTTGGGGAGTTTACTCTCGTATAGGGTAGCAAAATTCAGCTGAACTAGCTCTGGTATAGGTTAAGGGTTCCAGGGTCCCAGCGGCACGTCCCCACCTAGAAATTCCTAAAGTACGCCCGCCTGGGCTTAAATCATGCACATCAAGGCACAAGTTTGTTTAAATATATATATATTTTTTTGTTTTATTCTTTTGTTTACTTCTTCATCGCCTTGCCGTTAGGATCAGTTTGCCGTTTCATATTTTTCTACAAGTTTAATCCGACTGATTCAGGCCTACAACTGGGAGATCCGGCACCACTCATTGGTTTGTTGCTGTGGACTTGCTGACATTGTACACATGGCAACAAGACTGCACACTCTCAGATCACTGTTGTCGCTCGCAGTCGCGCGTTATCGCACGGGCTGCGATAACGTACAAGCTCTCTTCCAGTTTCTCTTGGCTCGTTCGCTCTCTACCAAATTGCACTCTGTACGCTACACCGAAAACAAGAAACTCTCACGGCGCAGTCTACCTAACGACTGATCGCAACAGAAATTAAGTCTCTCTAATTTTTCAGTGCCATTAATTGGGACTTCCGGGGTGGTGCAAGTGCCGATTGTTCTAGTACCTGATAAAGGAAGGATCAAAATTTATTTATTTGTTCATTATTACTATCGTCATTTATCATTATTTATTATCATTATAATTATTTTCATGTTAGATCTCCGCTTCTTTCAAAAATTTGCTGCCAGAAAAAAAGACTCAGGTGAGTCTACAGCTGAGTCTACATTAATTTTTTTTTCTATCTTTGAAGGCGATTTATTTCATCTTTTTTGTCGTAAGCATTATGCCCTGATGGTGTTCGCCGACTTATAGTCTTAGTTTTAACCGATAGATTTTCCAGTATTGTGAAAATGTAAGGCTTCTTACTTTTTATCAAGTCAAACTGTACCACATGCAACCTCGCACAAAACCTGTTAAGACACATCTCAAAAAAAACTATTTTTTCCTGTAATCCTGAAAAAAACGGAAACCGTCGCCAAATGAATGTCCGTTTCCCCCTCCCCCCATTCAATGTTGTTTAGGATAACATGAGAATAGGCCATTTGGACTATGACGTCATTTTACTACTACGACCAGCATCCTATTGTGCTTTCCATTCATATGTTTTTAAAATGCTCCCAGCAAGCCTAGCTAACAAAAGCCCTGATTTGCATAAGAAAGCAAAACTCGAAGGATTCTGGTCGTATTAGTGAAATGACGTCCCGTGCAAATGGCCTAGTGAGACACGTCACGTTTCCTTTAGACTACCCTGGGAACCAGCCTCGTCCCCAGGGCTAAGGAAAAAGGCCGAGTTGTTCAAAGCTGGGTTAAGATAAACCAGGGTTAGTGCGAGATTTGATTTCAGATTTGAAAGCTTAAAAGGCTATTTCAGTTTTAGTTCTTTTTGTCTCCAAGTTGATTAATTTGAAGCTCTAAAAATAGTACAGAAAATTGTCCGAGAAAATGCTTTTGAACACAAGAAAAGGAAACCGAGGTTAAATTTAACCCCGGGTTAAGCGCTAATCCGCCTTCGAACAACTGGGCCCTGGGAAAAAGCAAGTCGAGCGGGGTTGTTTTTAAGACCAAAACAACTTTGTATTGGGCGTAGGAAAGGGACTTACTTTTTCTGTTTAGAGGAGATAGTAATATGGCGCAAGAATTAGAAATAGATGGACGTGTCTCAACAATTTTGTAGCCTGTGATTCAGATGACCCCACCTAACCGTAAGCTAGCTAGCCTGTGAACAGGCCTTTGGTCGAGCGGGGCTATAAGCTAGCCTGTTCATCACCTAACCTGCTGCAGAAGAAGATAGTAGTACCAGGAGCCGATTACTTAGTTTGGCTGGCCGAAGCAGTTGTGAATAATTCAGTTTTGGAGGGTGAATCATCGTGTTTTATTTATTTTTTTTTTTTCAACTTTTGAGATATTTGTAAAAGCTGCCCGTTTCTCCAAACCCTAACCTTATTTCAAACCAAAATATTTCATTTTCCAACACTCTATTTGTTTGTTTCTACGATGTCAAAATGCCAATCAAATAAAAGGTAAAACTAACGCAGGGTTGTTGTTGTTGGTTAAAATAAAACTTGTCACGACAAGTCCCGACACCCGACTGTCCGTCTTAGAGAAGTGTCCGACTTATAGAGAGTCAAGGTAACGTGACATCAGTAAAAACTTAAACTGAACCCATTCGCTTTGATTATAATCGTCTGTTTCACTTGTGCAAAAGTTCAGCTAAAACTGGAACTTTGAAACAGATCAGAAAGGTGGAATCATTTTTAATTTCTCATTAAGCAATCAAATGTTTATTGTAAGCAAACGTTTACGCCTTTGTTATCCCGGAGGGGCACTCAACAATTTTTTATACGGGGAGGCTTCGTCCCGACGTCTAGCCCCTTACCTTTTTATATACCATTTTTCACGAAAAAGGTACCCCTTTCGTATACCTTATATTGAACAATGGTACCTCTTTCACATGCCTTGTTTAGAACTTTGCAACCCTTTTAACTGCTGTAAATGCACTGTCATTTAAATAGGAATTAATCACAAAAAAAGAACGTTTTCTTGACTTTATACAGCCATAAAATCCATGTATTAGCCCTTTAGGCCCTTTCACAGACCCAAATGACAGATTTCCCTACCCTTTCATACACTTCTACGAGTAAAATCCCTACCCTTTCATCAGTATACCGGCAGCCTAAAAAAGGTAACCCTTTCGGGCGGAGCCTCTCCGTATGGGCCAGTATTGGGAGTAGCCCCACCCCCCGCCCCCACCCCAGGTTTGTTGTCTAAAAGCATAACAGTATACACTCTGCGAACTGCAGAAAGACGACAAAATATATTAAAGTGCATTTTGCATTTACTGTCATAATAGCACACCTACATTTTCGTTTTGAGGTATTGATTGACGCATAAAGCGATTCTCAAGCGTCTTAGAGAGGTGTCCGTCTTATAGAGGTGTCCGTTAAGAGACAGTTGACAGTACCCGTTATTCAAACCAGGCCTTTAAGAAATCATGGTTTGATTTCTCTTATCTCTACTTAGATTAGAACGCCAACAAAAAGAATTATTGAAATGAAAAACCATACCCAAATATTATAGTTATAATGTTCACTTAAATCTGTACAATTATGACCCTGGCCTTTTAGGTTAAATCTTCAACTGCCAAAAAGTCCCAAAAGCAAGAATCCAAGAACTATGTTAAGAATAGTTTTGCTTTCACGCGTGTCAAGCTTTGGAATTCTCTCCCTTCGAGTTTAACGGTAAAGACTTTTCTGAATGAAAAAATTTTAAAGTTAAGATCAGGTCGTACACTGAGAATCGAGAAGTTCTTGGAAAGTGTGAAAGTGTGACAGTTACTTAATAGCGGAGCTCTGGCGCGCGAAGCGCGCCTGCGGAGCACCATGGGTAAGTAAATCTACCCATCCCAGAAAATTTGGTAATCACGTGACAGTACACCTCCCGCCCGTCCGTCCGCACCACAGGCCAACCAATGTTCAATCTCACACTTTCTAGTTTGGGAGCACAGGAAGACTGATATTGCGCACATATTACACATCAATGTTGTTATCAATTGACAGCTGTCAAAACAGGGTATCCGCTGACCAGTATCACCTGACCGTATCGGGGGCTCAGGTGTCGACCCATCGAGGTCGAGTATCTTTTTGAAGTTATCCGCTGACAAGTTACTAGTTTTCAAATGATTGCAGGCTCAAGTTTATTTTTCTAATTCATATAAAATATGTTGTGTTTTATATGTCCTGCACAATTAAAATTTTGTTTTCAAACTGACCTCGGGAACTAAAATTCAGCCAGTTTTTACAGGCAGGGAAGACATGCCAGTTCCTTTTGACTGTTCTCACCAAGTTCACGCGTTGGTCACGCTCTACGTCCAATTTTTATACTCTGATTGGTCAAAATTTGACAGCTGATTTCATGCGGAAAATTTATGCAGCATCTTCAATCTTGTTTACTTTGACAGCTGAAGCTGACAGAGTTTTGTGTCAACTTGTGATGTTTTTAACTGTCTTTTTCCACTGAATCTACAAAGTGAAATTCAGTTGCTATCAACAGTCTCCTGTTATTCATGGCTAGTTTGTTTATTGGGTTTTTGGTTGAGAAATACGTCGCTTTGGCGAAGTCGGAAATCCGATTTCGGATGGCATCGTTTTCGTGTTTCACCTTGCTTGAGCAAGCGATTCTGGCCTTACTTGAAAGTTTTCAGTGCATCTTGAATGGTAAGCCTGAGTAATTATTGTATTTGATGTTTGTTTTTTCATCTAATTTAATGAAGTCGAGCGTAGTTTATGCGGCTATTTGGTTTATGCACGTTTATAAGATTTGAGACAATGATCTGACCGAGTATCAGGTTTGCTCTATGCTTGTCGCGATTCCGAGTACGATGTGGTGGATCGTTCGAGAGACGCCGTTACTACCTCAGTGCCACAATTGTAGAATTAACTTAACTCTTTATTCGTCGATTCACTACATTGACTTTATGGCAAGTGGTAGAAAAACTACGACAACAAGATCAGAGACTACAATAAAAATACTGCTCGAATTCGGAAACTAAAACGAATAAAACATTGAAATCACAATCACTTACGCTGTCCAACTCCTAGCAATGCGTAAAAGAAACGGTAAAATCAAAAGAAAAGGCTACTCCAACAGATGAAAGGCTACTCCAGCAAAAGATGAACTCCGAATAGATCTCTTAACTCCACGTGCCTAATTTAAGCTATCCTATTACATTAAACAGTCAGTCAGTCAACAATAATTAACTCAAACGGAAGCGAGCGTGACTCGCGTAACACT
>BOPM01001576.1:20180-44324 GCA_022179025.1 Porites australiensis
CTCCCGCTACGCGGTCGTCCAATTTTGTTAATCACTCGTATGATTACAGACCAAATTGGACTCCACTCAGTCCTGTTACCATTACTAATAGCATAGGTGTCAAACCCCAAATACTTCAACTTTTTACAGTACATGGATGGGGTAGACCTCGACAGCAGCAGGGGCCTTTAACTACTAAAATATCTTTGTATTGGATAGAAAGCCTGCTTGACTTCATTTAAGGACAGGCTAATGGTATAAGCAACATGGCTATTTTTTCGGAATAAAAGTTTAAAAAAATTATTAAACAACAGTGTTCAAAAGCTGGTCAAGACTTCTTGATTTTCACTAGGAAACTGTTTGTACTTACCAAAGATCAAGTCAATGAAAAAACTGTTTGGCTTTTCTGTTTTACAAGGTCTTAATGGTATTGTTGTATCATGGTGCTCCTGAACAACAGAAATAAAATTAGTTTTTGTCGCAAATATCATTGCCAACACTGTATGCATATTGTTAAAAGTTAAGTTTGTACTTGCACTAAGTGGAATATCTTTCATAATTGCTGTTGAGCATCAGCCGGCAGCAGACCATATTCTTGATCCATTTGAGATTTTTGGTTCGATGGTTTCATGGTTCCATGGTTCAATCGTCGATGAAGAAACAGCCTATCAGCAATCTCGTTACATCAGCCAATCATTGACTTGCTTTCAAGATCTTATGTCTGGCTGTAGCCAATCAGCAGTGCTTTTATAACGAATGAATCTCGCGTGCACAATACAAATTATGCAGTATTCGGGAAAGAGTAACAATCAAGGTGAGTATTATAGATAATTTGTACTTTTTTGAACCATTTTTTGCCCATGTGCTATGATTAGTTGATTCGAGGAAGCATTCATCAAGGTCATGAAGCCTTCAGTAAGCATTCAAGATGCCGACAGTGTGCATTAACGTCACTTTATTACGTCATTATTACGTCATGGACGCAAACAAATATTGATGACATCTTATTTCATGGAGATCGCATGTATTTACATTCTTTAACGAATGAAATCGTACCTGATACCAACAGTCTTTCAATAAACGAGTTGCGGAAGGTGGCAACCTCACTGAACAATGTTGAGTACTGTTTAAACTACAGTCAATTTTATCAAGGGTGCTCATTTTGCGGCGAAGGGCCCCACAAGAGTGAAGGACTTACTCTACCAAAAGCTTGGATAGACATTGGTCCATCAGAGAGATCCCTTGGTGTAACTTATGTTGCAATAAGCAGGCCGTTTCAAAAACTTTCCTCTTGTGTTATTGTGCCCATGACTTTTGAAAGATTAGCAGCATTGAAATCATCTCCAAAAATGCTGTTCAGACTAAAGGAAGAACAAGGCTAGACCAAACCACAAACCACAATAACTTCATTGAACCATTGATTACTTTTATTGTGTACACTTCAATAATGGTATTTCTTTCCTTCACAAACAAGAAAAACATGATATTCACCTTAGCAATACACTTCATTTACCTTAAAATATCATAAATACCTTTTAACCAAACATGAGTGCTCTAACACCTAGCATCTAAAACACCTAACATGGTGATAATAATCTTGCAATAATTGAACCTGTTTATATTATTCATAAACATTAACTCTCATTAAAAAGCTTCTTTTAGCTCATCTTGTGTATTTTGTGTACTTTACAGTATAGTCAACTAGATGGAGCTGACAAATTCTGAAGTAAAACCTGAAGCAACAAGCAGTGAAGGTTAGTAACGTTAAAATAATAATGATGCTCATGTTAAAAATAGTTCATGATACAAGCTGTACCCTAAAACAATACATTGCTTTAATTATTTGTTAGCAAACACCATTACAACACTCACAGCTGTCCCCTTACTATTACTATCATTTCTCTGAGCTACCTTCTGAAATACCTTTTACCTTATATCAGATTAAGTGGCCAGCTCCACAATTGTACAAATAGTTCAACATTTCCTCAAACACTCTAACTGTTTGCCTTGCATTATGTCCTAATTAAGCTAGCATTTCTTTCCTTTCAGATAAACAAGACCAAATAGTAGGGTACATTCACAATGCATCGCCCATAAAAGAGGGAACTGCTTTGACTTCCAACTTCAATCAAAAGACAAATACATGCGAGGAGTTTGTTTTGCCCCTGCAAAAAGAGAACTCTTCCAGTCAGTAAAAGGTAACCCTGTCAGAATAAAAAGATTCAAGATAGACCAGAGAAGCAATACTGATGATTTGCTGATGAGCAGTAACGTTGAAATACAACAACTTCAAGAAGCATTATTTCCTAAAGTAGAAATCCCAAGCACCTTTGACCTAGGAATGCTGAAAACCATCGCTGCTCATGGTCAATTAATAACAGTGAAAGCAAAGGTTACTACTCTGCAAACACCTGCATTACTGCAGACAGGCAGTGGTCCCTTGAACATGCTAGAAATACAGATCGTTGATGCAAAAGGTTACTGTAAGATAATATTCTGGGAACAAGTAAACAAGTAGAAGAAGAAAAGACATACATTTTTGAAAATGTACGAGTCAAGAAAGATAACTTTACTAAGCAACTATACATAAATACTGCCAAAACAGGTACTGTCATAAGGCCAATGGAGCCACATAGTGAAGTTTTAGCTTTAGCTCCCAGATTAACTGATGATTACCCAACTACAGCTGTGACAGGATCCAGGGGTTTCAATAAGTTTTTGCATAAGTGGGTACTTAAGAGTAACAGGCGGGTATATTTGCCGAAGGCCCCAAGGGCCTTCGACCCTAGGGGGGTCCGGGGGCATGCTCCCCCGGAAAATTTTGAAGTTCTAGACACTCGCACATGCATTTTCAGGTATTTTTTTGTTGCTTTGTTTTTACATTTTTTTGCTCCTAAGTCAACTAATTTAAACAAATTTGAAGAGAATTATGTTACAATGAAGTAGTCATAGTCAAAACCTATTTTGCCCAATTTTTGGGCAAGAATTCGAAGCTGAGATGAAATTATCTGGTCTTAGTTGACGTTCATCTGAAGGCTCCAAGCGGGTAATCAGCCCGTTGCAAGCGGGTAGATCTACCCGCTACCCGGCTACTATTGAAACCCCTGGGATCTGTAGCAGGAGTTACTCCCCCATCCATTTATGTTGTAATAAGAAGTGTAATAAGAAGATTGACAATGAGGACAACTGAGACATAATAACTTGTAATAATATTTTATTGTAATATGCAGCAGATGAAAGAGCTCTGTCATGCTCAGTATTAAGCTCAAGCATTTTCCTCACCAAACCAAGAAAGGAAAAGCTCTCCCTTACACTTTTTGACAAAGTCATCACACAGCTGTTTTCCACAAAATGCTATGACTGATGTCACCAAAGTTGAGTTAGTTGAGCTATTATTGACCTTAAAAGACATAGTGGTGACATAACAAGAAAAACAAAGTAGTCACCAAAATTACCCAACCCAACATTTAGTTTACCTCTTACTTTAATTAAGCCCATGTTGAGCTTTGAACTATGATATTAGTAATGAATCAACAACAATAACTTTACTAAGCAACTATACATAAATACTGCCAAAACAGGTACTGTCATAAGGCCAACGGAGCCACATACTGAAGTTTTAGGTTACGTTCCCAGATTAACTGATGATTACCCGAATACAGCTGTGACAGGATCTGTAGCAGGAGTTACTCCCCCATCCATTTATGTTGCTTGTGTTAAGTGTAATAAGAAGATTGACAATGAGGACAACTCAGACATAATAACTTGAAGTAATATTTTATTGTAATATGCAGCAGATGAAAGAGTTCTGTCCTGCTCAGTATTATGTTCAACTATTTTTCCTCACCAAACCAAAAAGGGAAAAGCCCTCCCTTACACTTTTGGACCAATTAGTAATCACACAGCTGTTTTCCTGAAATGCTATGACTGATGTCACCAAAAGTGAGTTAGTTAAGCTATTATTGAGCTTCAACAACATAGTGGTGACATATAACAAGAACAACAAAGTAGTCACCAAACCAACATTTCATTTACTTCTTACTTTAAGCTCATGTTGAGTTTTGAACCATGATACTAATAATGATACTGAGATTAGATTTATGAAGTTCTTACACCGGATGAAAGATGAACTTCTCAGTTACATTAACAACATTAAACTACTAGTCACAAGGCTTGGTCAGTTCAGTTTTAATATCTCCAACAAGTGTCGCGTAGTAAAATTAATAAAAAAATTCATCTCTTCAACTGGTCTACATACTGTCTTTGGCCTATTCGCATTACAACTAACGGCAGCACTTCCTTTCTCAATGAGAACTTCTAGTTTTACAACAATCCTGAGTAATTCATCAGCCATTTTGGTAGCATGCAAAGAAATGACTGTTGGTCTTGGGAAACCTCTGTTTTCATTGGATATTTTTCATTTTGATAGAAATTACAGTGGAGCTGTTGGTGCCCTGTTGGTTTATGACATTACAGAGCACTTGAGATATGAAAATTTGAAAAGATGGCTGACGGAACTCAGGGATCATGCTGATAGCAACATTGTGATCATGTTAGTGGGCAACAAGAGTGATCTTTGGCCTCTGAGGGCTGTTCCCACAGATGAGGCTAAAGCCTTTGCAGGTGTAGTATTTTACAATTATAACAGGGTTGCTTTACAGTGGGAAAGGGAGAATGCCATAGATTTACTGCATTTTTAAATTTTGGATTTAATATTTGTTACACACAGTGAGACACAGAAGTTGATTATTTAATAGTAATACAGTCGGGAAATCTGAGGTTTGTATGGGCTCTTGCTTTATGCTGGGGTCTATTTATATCGGGATGATTGACAAATCTTTCCTATTTTATTTTGTTGGTGTCTTTGGCCGTCTGAAGGGTAGACATCTCGCCCTTTTCTTGTAACCTCCTTGATGGTGTCTTTTGACTGTTTTCCCGCAAGTCACTGTACCTATATAACACTACATACACTATCAAAATCTCATGTTATGCCCCCGTGAAAAAGAATGGAAAATTAAACCTCTATTAAGTGGCCACCTCTGTCATCACCTGTATTAAGTGGGCATCAGGCACTCAATACACTTAGTTTGGCTTCATTTTAAGAATATGACGAAGGAAGATACAGTCCGAGATAGCAGGTGACAACCAATTGTGGAGCAGTAATGCCACTTCCACTGCAAGTTTGTTTCAAAATAAGGTTATGTTTAACTTCTACTTAACATTATGCTGATTTATGATGAACCTCTATTCAGGCCATCTGATATTACGCGATGGTACGATTCCGTACAATTGACCTCAAATCGCATCCGATCGCACAATTTGAGGAAAATCGCGTAATCTGTAAAAAAAATGCGAAATTCAAGTAAAGTAAACAATGAATTCCAACATTTACTGAAACATTTTCCCAATCTTAAAGGTTATTTAAAGTGATTTACCACTAAACAAAGCCTTGCAAGACATCTGAAACCTTCGATCACGGTATCTGGGCAGCCATTTTGATTTTACAGGGCTTCTGATATTTCGTGGAAAAAAAAGCAAAATTTCGCAGGATTTTCAGGGGCAAATTTGTGGAAAAATCGGCCGATTTCGTGGGATTTTTGCAGGGAAAACAAGGGTACTTACCATTTGACAGAAAATTTCGGAAATTCTGGAAGGAAGGTAAATGGTAAGGTCACTTTTCGGAAATTCAAACCGAAAATTGAGGAGTAGGTTTTGAGGTAGTCCGTTCATTTTGTACAAACCAAACGGAATGTTGCTTACCATTAACCAATTTCTCGGTTCCTTCTCGGTTCCAGACTCGCGCTACACAAACTCGCCCTTTTTTGGATTCAAACCGTAACGGATGTAGCAATTCTGCGGTAAACTGGTATATCGCTTACCATTATGCTTTCGACTCCCCGAACGGATTTTTCTGTCAAATGTTAAGCACCCCAAGTCGAAATTCGCAAAAAAATAGGCCGATTTCGCGGGAGAAAAGTCAAAATTCGCAGAAAAATCGACCGATTTCGCGGGAGTTTGGCAGCAAAAAGTCAAATTTTGAAGGATTTTCAGGGGCAAATTCGAGGAAAAATCGGCCGATTTCACGGGAAATTTCGGGGGGAAACTTGGCCAAGAAACAATCAATTAAAAACAACTGATTTCGCTGGATTTTTTCTGGCAAATTTCGCTAAAATTGATCAATTTTGCGTCGATTTGACCAGCGTTGTTTAACGTTTTTTTAACAGGGATAATTATTTGCTCTTTTAACAACAGTTCGTTCGAGAAATGAGCGAATACTAAAGCCATTAACATTATGGTTAGTGCCCAGTTTTTCGCAACGTTCATCTAAAAATGCCTGGTAGTTTTGGGACGTTGTTTACCCACTGCAGTGACGAAGTTTCAAGATAAATTTGGACGTTTGGGGTGAATAAAACAGGTCTAATAGCCAAGATAAGTATTAAATATGTTTGGCCGACGTGTATTCGGAAATATTTCTGGCGGATTTCGCGGTATTTCGCATTTTTTTGGGAATTTCACAGAATTTCGCGGGTCCGCGACCGCGCGAAGTATCAGAAGCCCTGATTTTAGAAACAAGCAGTGTGGTCAGCGGTGTAAGGGCATCATGTAATATTAAGCAGGTGTCCTTTTTTTCTTTTCCGTGTCAAAACAATCGGACAAATTTAACTGTTTTGTTTTAAAATAGATGTTTTATTATTCCTTGACATTAAAGTGGTTTTTCTCCTTTGAAACCTGGTAAAACAAGGTAAATTAGCCCTGAAAAAATCGCATAATTTACCGCATAATAGTCCTATCTTATCACACAATCTACCCTGAAAATATCGCACAATTTCTGATTTTTTATCACACTCTATCAGATGGCCTGTCTTTTGAGCGGCCAACCTCTATTAAGCGGCCACTTGTGGATACCCAAGGGTGGCCGCTTAATGGAGCTCGTTCAACTGGAACTGTTTTCCTACTTACAATTTCAGATAAAAACGGTCTTTTATTCACTGAGGTATCAGCATTGGACTCGACAAATGTGGAGACGGTATTTGACAACTTCTTAACAGGTTAGCAGTGGACAGTTATCCAGCTTCTTAATGCATACATGTACATGTATACCAGTATTATTTTATGACACTACCCATTTTTTTAAAGTTCAAAAGTGGCCTTGATGTACAACTAGTGCAACTTCAAAAAGAGTTATGGGCTGTAGATCATTAGTTTTTTGAAATACATGTATTTGTTTTTCTTAAATAAGTTTCGGTCCTAAAGTATCACTAGAAATGAATTACATGCAGTACTCTAATAAATATTATTGCAAATTTCAACTGTAAATTGTCATCTTTTTTGGTGATTATGTTACTGTATCTGTATCAGTTGGCCTCCTCATGATATTAAATTATTTTTTAAAGTACATGTATAGAAAAACTGTCCATATCTACATGTATTTCATATTTTATTTACTTACAATTAACGTTTTAAACTGTCATTGAACCATGCATTCACATTCATATATTATAATCATATATTATATATAATTATTAATAATAACACTCTTTTGTTTGGCAGAAATCTACCACATTGTATCCCAAAAGCAAATTCATGACTCACCTGGTTCAGATGGAAACCAACCAAGTAGCAATGTCCAGACTATTCATGTAGAACCCACAACAGAGGCTGATCATAAAAAGAAAGTTCAATGTTGTAATGCTTGAGTACCTAATTAAGTCTTAGTCTAATGTCAACTAATACATATTGGGCTATAAGCCTTTCAGTACACTGCCAATATTGAATTATTGAACCTTTCCAAAAGCCTTGTTTATTTCCCTTGATGGTATATTAATGTTAAATCGAATAGTCTATAGAGAGAGACTACAAAAATATTCTTCAATTGTCTCTTTTAGGGGAATTTTGTAACAGGTATCATTTTGGGTGCTTTCTGCTTGCTAATCCTGATAGGCCTTCCTTGAAATACTATAATCTTCTCTGTGTACCGTATACAGCAAGGCCAAGTTGTTTGAAGTAGCATTTAATCTAATCCTGGGTTAAGTTCACCCATGCAGAATTTCTTTTGGCTCATCAGTCAATCCTCTCCAGCCTTGTAGAGCATTGCATGATGAACCAAAGTACTATCTTCTTGGGTGAGACGGGTTAACAAGAGAAGCAAAGGCCGGAAATGCTTCTGTGTTCTCCAGCTGGGGTAAACTCTAAAGAAGACAGGGTTATTGCTAATTGGCCTTAAAATAATAATTATTGATTCGTGAAAGTATCTTAATAATGCATAATTCCAAGTTATAGCTTACACAGTCACCAAAAATTTCCTCCTAACAGACTGACCAGGGAAAGCGGGTCTAACTTCTACTATAACTGTTCCAGGTTTTTGTTTGAAAGATATTCCACCAACTGGGAATCCACTCCTTTGGTTTTGTTTCTTTATCCTGAATGGTAGTTTAGGGCTGTGATAATTAGCTCCCCGCTCCTTTGGAAAACAAGTTAATGCAAGTGTACAGTTGATAAAGTATTGTTTATGTTTTTTGTAATTTTAGAGAAGAAACCAATGCTGAGCAACACACAAAGAATGAAGAAGGTATACTTATAGCTGAACTTTACTTACAGTAGAATATTGATTCCATCATAATTCCAGTAGCCTGCATCGCAGACAGTCTAAATCCTCAATATAGACAGTTGGACTATATCAAGATCTCTATCTGGGTCTTGAGTGACAAGTCCGGCTGCAATGCAGGCCTTGATTCCAGGTGTATCCATATTTATTCAGTGTGATCACACAAAAGAGTAGCATAAGCTTTTATCAGCAGGATCGATAAGTCTTAACCCTTAATCAAACCCTGATACAGCCAAAACCTGCATATAAGAACAAGTGGATTAAAAACTTTAGGCTGAAGGTTGGCATATATAAGAACCAATTTAGCTTGATAAAGAAATGTTCATGTTCTTATACAAAGATATAGAGGATGCCAGAACAAGAAACCAATACAGTAACTAGTATTTTTACTTACAATAGTAATATTATTGTTTTATTTTAAATTTATTTTTAGTGCAAGTAATAAAACATTGTTTGTTAATTAAACCTCTTGTAATATAATTATAATGTATAGTATTTCTGAAAAATTTTTAACAACATTTTCAGGCTGATTTCTCACTTGGCACCTGGTTAGAAAAAACTTGATTAGCTTGAACCCCCAAATCATAGGTCCTCATATGTGGGTGTTATTGTATCAGTATCTTCATTCTCCATCCTGTTCTTCATACATTTCCTATGGTACAGATGAGGAGAATTTGTTTAGCAATTAAGAACTTTTTACTTGTGATCATTTTCTATTTCCTTGTGGCTTCATGTTGATGGAGCAGTGTTACTGTAAGGAGAAATTAAATATTGGTCACTGTAAGGGGTCAAAGGGTTAACATCCACCCAGACCCAGGGATTTTCAGTGGGGTCAGAAGTGCTGTTTCTCCTGAACCGTTAGTTAGAGTTGGTAGCAAAGCTGTCACTTAAACATAAATCTGCGAAACGAATGGAACAAGGAATAGTATTCGCCTTCCCCTCGCCAAAACTCTTTGGCTTTAATTTCCAGTCGATAGAAAGTGGTCAAATCAACTGTACTGATAGGGTTTCCCTTTTAATAGCAAAAACTCCTTTACAAGTATTAATTTTCTTTAAGATGAAATTTTTATTAGTAAAAAGCAATTTGCGCCATGTGAATAAGCAGTTATCTAGTTATGGAGGGTACATAACTATTAATTTATGAGAAAGCAGAAGGCTTCAGACAAAAATACTCAAGATATTTGCACTAGTCAAACGTAAATTAGTGCATCCGCTCAGTTACCCTGCACTCAATGATATTGCCTCCTGTTTGCTACAACCTCGTGAGTGCTCGCTGTGTAATAAGCAGCTGGCTACTTTGCAATGTTTGGCCACATTTCTTTCAGGAAAAATAATACATTTTTTCATTTACATTTACAGTGGTTCCTCCAGAAATAAACCTTCGTGGACGCTTGGCTGTAGAAGCGTACAACAAAGCCCTCGCGGAAGGAAAGACTTGCATCAAGAGGGTGCCAGTCATGTTTATTGGACAGGATCGCGCTGGAAAAACCAGCTTAAAAAAATCACTGATGGGACAGCCTTTCAACCCAGATGAAGGCAGCACTGTAGGAATAGATGTCGACCCTTCACTTTTTGAGATTTCAACTGAAATTTGGAGGACAGGGGAGAGAGATCAGGAAAGAATCTCTGAAGGAGGTATTTCTTTCGAGCACCATGCAGCTCGACTGGTTGTGAGCAAGCTGAACGAAGAAGAAAGTGTTCCCAGTGAAAGGACTGAAGAGCTAGTGCAGTGTGAAAACATTCCACTGACTGACACAGTACACTCAAATGTTCAAGCAGGCGGTGTGTCAAATCAGACAACTGCTGAAGTGCGCACTAAAAACAGCCATAACAATGGTCCATTCCTTGACAATGTTATAGGAACCCAAAATAGTGAGATGACAGAAGGTACAGGAGAATCTCATCAGATACCTGGGAAAGTAGAAACTGATAAAACCGAGTATGTTCTGGACGAGACATTGCCAATGCTACCCGACGCAACCCAGACTAGGTTGGAGGACCCAGCCTCACCAAAGATACCAGAAGAGGTGGAACGCTTGATCAAAAAGCTTTTGCAGAAAGGCAACAAGGAAACAGATGAAGAGGATGGCATTTATTCTGTACTTTGGGATTTTGGTGGTCAATCAGTGTACTATACAACTCATCCACTCTTTCTTACAACAAGAGCAATTTACCTTCTGGTTTACGACCTCAGCCGAAATCCTCATGAAACTGCCAAGCCTGTTGTAAAACAGGGATTGTTCAAGAAATTTGAAGACTCCTTCAGCAGAAAAACCAATTTAGACTTCCTAGATTTCTGGATGAATTCCGTTGCTTCTCTGGTCTCTCAAGGCGAGGCTGGTCAGATAAATTCTGGTCCTAGATCTGAAATTCTGCCAGAGAAACTTCCCCCTGTGTTTCTGGTTTGCACACACGCAGATGATCCTTACGACGGGAAAGAACCTCTGGCAACAGCCCTTGAGGTGTTCGGCTCATTACACTCCAAACCGTACAAAAGCTTCCTGTATGATGATGTGTTTGTTGTGGACAATAGGAAATCTGGCCTTGAATTCGAGTGTTCAGAGGTCGCACGCTTGCGTGAAAAATTGCTTGCTGTTGCCAAAGAGCTTCCACAGATGAAAGAAGTTATTCCGATCAAATGGTTGAAATACGAGAAGGCTATTCAAGCCGCTGTTGAAGAGGGGCACAAATGGATTTCTCTCGAAAGAGCTAAACATATTGCTTCTGAAGTGTGCAAAATTTATGATCATCAAGAGTTTGTGACGTTGCTGAATTTTTTCCATGACCAGCGGATTTTGATTCATTTTGATGAAACTGCGGTGTTGAACAGTTTGGTTATCTTGGACCCTCAATGGCTCATCGATGTGTTCAAGAAGGTAATAACCGTTCAACCTTATGTCCATGAAAATAAGAAAGTCAAAGAACGGTGGCATAAACTTGAGATGACAGGCATCCTAGATGAATCACTTCTACAACATGTCTGGGGTCCTTTGATAGATCACCATGACACATTTGAGAGCCTCATTGCGATCATGGAGAAATTCAGCTTACTTTGTCCATGGCCTGTATCAGATTCGTCATGTACCAAGGAGTACTTGGTGCCATCCATGTTGATGTCATACCCGCCGCAGGACATTATCAAGTTGGTTGCTTCTGCCCGAATTCCCTCTCTTTTCCTCAGGTTTAAATCTGGACAAGTTCCCCCTGGTCTGTTTCCACGACTCATCTTGCAGTTATTTCAGTGGGGCAAAACTGAATTCTGGAGCCCAGTGAACCCCCAGTTGTATCTCAATTTTGCCAGGTTTTACACGTTTGAGGACCAAGACTGTTCTGTGGTCCTCCTGTGTCACTCTGGGTCCATTGAAGTTGTTGTCCACCGAGGAAATCTTGTGGTCGAGTCTGTGGATTCCTTGCACTCATTGCCGAATTCTTCTGCAAGTGGCCACTATGATGCGTTTGAAGTTGCCTGTGCTCGTGCTGTGTGTAGACAGTTAGGTTTGATGCTCGAGTGCATGCGGAATGAGTTCAGTTGGTTAAGGAATATGAAGTATGAGCTAGGTGTCATCTGCCCGGTCTGTTCCCAAGGAGGTGTGGTCAACTACTGTCGTACTCATCACCAGCAGGGATGTGAACGAGAGGAATGTCTGCACTTCTGGTCTGAGTCAGAGTTGAGCAGTGCTGACAGGGTTGTCTGCACTAAGGCGGCAGCTGCATTGAATAACAGAGTTGATGTCAATCTGTTTGCACCTTGGCTTGCAGCAGTAGGTAAACAGGTAAGCACGGTGGTACAATGATTATGTAAGAGGGGTTCAAGTCACTAAAATCACTTGTCCCGTGGTTGCCCGTTGATGTTACTAAGAAACCTTCTGACTGATTACGAGGACAACTGGTATTTTTGTCTCCTTGATTGCTAAGGAGGCTTTAGGGGTAAGATTGGCTTGACAAGTGATTTTCCTAACCACAAACTAGTTTTGTCAGTACTTAATTGTATTTAATCTCTTACCCGCTACTAAATAGGGAGGTCCCTTTGAATTTATTAAGAGTTAGTTTCTAAAGAGTCTGGTTTCGCTTTAACGGGGGAGTGAAAACCAAAAATTTGTTGTAATCAACTTATGTGAGGCTACCCCGCGCGCAGAGGTTTTGAGCATTGACCCTTTCTCAGAGTTAAGCAGAGTATGTAGCAAACCCGGCTGGTGAACGTTACTAACTTTAGGCTCGCTATGATCTGCTTGCTCTGAAGTGAGTATTATGAAGTCCGAAGCAAAGCGTCCTCCATGGCCATGACGTCAATTCCCACACTTCTTTTAGTAGCACCTTTGATTTTGATATAATCGAGTGAAGCAAAAGCGTTTCCTCGCTAAAGTGAGGGAACGAGCTATTTGCTGGCTCGTGAGACAATCCTAGGGGTCTTCTAACAGGGCAGTCACGACCAGCCCTTGAAAACGAAGTATAACAATAAACATACCATTAACCTATCCTCTTTTGATCCAAGTGTGAAGAAAGTGAGATGCAGGAAAATTTTACTGTATCTTTCTTTTACACAGGATCTTCTTTTAGTAATAACAATGTATTCATCAACCCTCTCTGTACACTAAATAATTATTTTTTTCATTTCCGTGATCAAAGTTAGCGATTGATGAACATGATGGAAGACTTAGACTACCTGATAATGGAGGTAAGTTTCAAACTAATTAACATTGGGTTAACAGTTGCTACCCCACCGGTAGTAGAAATGTCGATAAGTGATGCTGATTTCCGTAAAATCTCAGACCTTTCGGGGTTTATTTTTTCATACCTTTGCGTTTTTCTGCTACCACTTCGGAGCGTCTGTATCTCTAACACCGTTTAGTAATGCCTGCCAAGTAGCGCCGATATCCTTGTTCTTGGATCGAATGGATCAACGGATAACCGGAAATGCGTTTTGAATTTTCCTTCATTCTGATTGGCAAATTGACACTGGTTATTTTAACAGGCCAATCATCATGGCGAGTACTCAAATCCTGGTACACAGGTGGGGACCCAGAACAAGAACTTTGGCGCTGTTTCGAAAACGGACTTAACCAGAAGTTTAGTTTCGTCTGAGGCGCAGGCTACACAGTTTTTAGACTTTCAGGCTTTTGAATTGTACAGTACCGCAAATGATCCCCAACCGCAAATGATCCCGAGACCGCAAATGATCCCCAAAATGGACCGCAAATGATCCTCGACCGCAAGTGATCCCCAAAGTCGACCGCGAATGATCCCGAAAGAAAAATAGGAATGACTTGGACTCAAGTTATCGGACCATCGTGTCGATTTTATTATTATTACAGTAAGTCAGATTAAAAGCTAAATTTTACTTCTCAAATAAATATATGACTAAAAACTAAATGGAAAAAATCATTCAAAGCAAATGTGATTTTTGCCGCTTATTTCATACTGAGAGGTCACGACATGCATTTTTTGCGATTATTGTTGTTTCTGGTCGGCATGATTTGCCCTTTGATGCAAGAGGATTTCCTTTGACCTCTTTTGAAATGCAGTCAGCTCTTCATTGCCGCTAAATAAGGGTTTTAGGTTGTTTAATTTTCTCGAAAGTGCCTCCTGGATCCGAATAAACAGTAAGCGATTTTCTTTTAGCGCGTGAATGCGGACGGTTTCCAAGGTGATGTTTTGTCACGCGAAAACTACCGCTCAGCTGGCTTTGTGTTTCTCATTACCAGGTTTAGATTCCTGTAAACTGCCTTCAGTAGAGGCACAACAAATGAATATACATAAAAGCGCCAATATAACTATCCACAACACGTTCATGAGCTGTACGAAAGTTGCTATTTCGAAATAAACCGAAACCTGTGGACATTGATAAGTTCGGGGGCATTTTGTCTTGCGTCGTAACGGGCACCTAAGTTACGAACAAATGTCTTGCTGTTTATCACGTAAAATTAACACTTAAGAGAAAAATCAAAATTAAATATTCTGGCTGATTAATTTCACGCTTTCAAAAAGATCAGTAATGTCAATAAAGCTCTTGTTATGCAGAGGGTGTCCAGCTTTGTATTCCTCAGTAGAAAAGATGAGCTTCTAGGCGTTAAAATAATAGTTTTTTCGGCGTAACGTCCTGCCTCTCTTAAATTTTTCAAGAGACGAACATTCTTCAAAAAAAAATTGAAGCAATCGACAAAGGAAGAAGTATACGGTTAATACCATACTTTTCAGATTTATTCAGTTTTTGTTTTCACCTTGTATAAATTGACCTGAGATGTAGCGTCCTCCTTCCCTTTTTCTTTAAAAGGCGAGAGAAAAAGGATTCTTTTTTATAATCAGTCCTTTTTTGTAATCAGTCCCATAAAATCCATTCCATTCCTCAAGTTTTCACGGGATCATTTGCGGTCGACTTTAGGGATCACTTGCGGTCGAGGATCATTTGGGGTCCATTCTGGGGATCATTTGCGGTTGGGGATCATTTGCGGTACTGTACAGAATCCATCTTTCGCGCAAAAATAACACCCAGCCAATCAGAGCGGATTGGGATCGGAACAGCAGCGGCGGCTGTCAAAGTGCCAAGCAAACTGAGCAGTTTGATCCATTTATCGCCGGATAGTCGTTCATTCGACAGACTCTAATGGTGATGTCGCAACGAAGATTTCTAGTGCAATACAAAGTTACAATGTTGCAACTCTGTTGAGCTAAAAATCGTCGTTGCGAATCGTCTCATGTAACATCACCTTAATGAAGGAAGAGGGTTCAGTAGTGAAGAACACTGACTGCAAAATTTCTCCTCGACTGGAAAAGAGTTCTGAAAATAGACTGAAAATGTAACGTGCTGTGACACTTTTTGGTACCAGATGGAGGCTCCGGGGTGATTGGTGATTGGTTTGTCAAAGGTCTAACTTCGCTGTCCGTCAATTCCTTTTTCGTTTTTCCTTAGATTTAATGGTCATTAGAATAAAACTATGATAGAAATAACAATTATTGTTCCTTACCTTTCATTTTACTTTTTCTTTTAACTGGGCCGCCTAAATGAGCAATTGCTATTTTGCGGGCCAGTTTATTGTAATACCGTTGAAGTTGAAGCAGTTGAAGTTATGGGTGCTGGTAACATATCTTGCAGGAAATGAAAATACGTGGATTGCTATCCCTGATACGGTAACGGAATCACTGCTGTCGGCATCATGCGAGCCCAGGGAAGTTGTACATCAATTGAAACTGAGTCTTCAGTGGGACCAAGCCTCCTTGGAAGATCCGACGCCTGAGAACAAGAGATTGATTCGTTACTTGGCAACGAAGGCTAAACATTCAAACAGGCTTGACGTGGTCAAGCACTTGAGAGAGATCACACCAGCTGGGACCACAGGTGAACTGCAAGAGTCATGCATTGTATTATTTCGAGGTCAAACCGTGGCGTAGTTTTAAGAGCACTCTCCTTAGGCCGATTTAGACGGTACGATTTTTGCTTACGACAATCGTGCGCGACTAGCATACGTCGTTACTTTCGACCAACCACACGCGCACAATTTTCACTTACGACATCCACATGTGTCGTACGAATGTCGTGTGTCTAATTTACACGAACCGATTTGTCCTTAGGTCATGACGATAGTCTTAAGCAAAACTCGTGCCGTCAAAATTGGCGCTACCGGTGTAGCCTGGGTTTGCATCTTGGAGTCGACGCCATATTTGGGTCAAGTTTGCTGCGTGTTCTCATTCTTAGTATCCTGGTGCAGGGCTTCAAAAAACTCCTGTCAGGTCGTCTGGGACAAGTAGATTTTTTCTTCGGGCAAATAACTTTTTTACCTCACTTGTCTTGTCTCTGGTGACTAAATCATTAGCTAGGGCAAGCAAGCAATGGCCCTTAGCAAGCAAAATGTGAGAGCTACTTGTGCAAAGGACAACAATTCTTTCCAATCTAGAATGCACACGCTTAACAGAAGTTTCTCAAAACAAATTACAATTATAATTCTAGCTCGACTTCAGTTTTCAGAACGTTTTGGTGCTCAAATCGAAAATAGTAATCTTTTCGTTTTTTCTTTTCTCCTTCTTCCCTTCTTCTAGCTGTCTGTATTTTCCCTTTCTTGCGATTTTCGATGATATCGGACCCCAAAACTTGCATTTCAGCCTCACTCAGGTCAAATAGCTGCAATATTCGGCAGCTACGTTTTCAAAAGTCTAGCTAGAATTACATGTTGCTCTTGTCATAGAAAGAAATTTACACTCTATGTAGGCTGGTCTCTGTGATGTCAGGGAACTAAAAGTATTGCTTGTTACTGCTCTCTGGATGTAATTTTAATTCATCCGGACTAACTCTTTGTCGGGTGTCAAGATAATATGCAGCGAAGTTTGTTGTCTGAGGAGGGCCACGTTTGCTGGCACGAGGTTTTGAATGGTTGATTTTGAACTCGTACCTGCTAGTTTGTTAATTACATCGTCGCAATGTTTTTGCCTTTTGTAGACGCCGTTTCCGATCACGTTGATTTTTTATTATATTTCTAGGTCCTCTGTTGTCCGATCACCTCGATATTCGGAAAATCCCTGTTGGTCAGATGAGAGAAATCACCATTGATTTGAGCGGTTAGTATAGTACTCACAGGCAGCCAAGGATTAGTAATGATGACTATGAATCAGGGTTCTTCTTAACCTTTACACCATACCTCTTCGAAAGGTGAGCTTGGCCTGTCTGTGACCTTGTCATTTTCGGCCTGGAACAGGTGTCTACTGTTGCCACCTCCATTTGTTTTTCCATCATAATCAAGACGCGCTGTTTAACATTTAATTTTGGCTAAGTATGTACAAAATTGGAGCGTAAAACTCGAAAAGTGAAAAAAACAAAAAGTGAACATTCCTTGTGAGGTGTTTTTGACAATTTCCTTAGTCTTTAAACGATATAGGATTACATCTAAGCATTTTGTAAAAAGGATTAACGCTACCAACACAACTTTTCTGCGACTACCAGTCGTCTTTGCTAAGCTCGATTGTTTTAACAAGTGTTATTGTGGGTCGTCGATTTGACCTTGAAGACTTGTGAAAAAATTTGAGAAAAAATTCTTTTTACCAGACGTTTATAAAATAATGATAAGTTGAAAAAATAATTCGTTTCGTATTCTTAAGAAAGCAATTTGATTGTTTTTGCCAATCACCGAACTGCTTTGGATCGGTGAAGCGTTGCCCATTCATCTATTTCTATGTAAGAAATTATCGTTATTTTTTTTTTTAATATTGGCAGGTGGAGATCAATGGAAGGACGTTGCTGAAAAACTGGGATTATCCCCAAACGAGATTCGTTTTCTTGAGAGAAGAACACTAAACCCATGTGACGCTGCACTTGCGTTCCTTTCTCAGCGGTCTCATCTAAATGTGGGATGTCTGTATGATGTGCTTACTGAGTGTGGGCTGCCTGTGATAGCTGATTTGTTATGAGGCGACGTCATAAACTTACCACGGCTTTCACTGATCCGACACTTTAAATCAATCTTGCCAAGCCAATGTGGGCTTCCTGTGAGACGTCTCTAAAAATGCTTGCCTTGACTCAGAGGTCTTTCAACGGAAAAGAGAACTTTCTGACCCGTTTAAAGCAGACTCTCTCAGGGATAAAACCACTTTATCTGCAATAGCAGTGATAGTAGTGTTAACTTTATTTTGTGTGGTCTAATACACTTAGCCCATTACAGTATTAAGTAAGTATCGCTATTTTCCATGTATTGCCACAAAAAAGATATCATATAAAAATCTGAGAATATGTATACTAATAAAATAAAATAAAACTTTGTACGGTCACAGAAATATTTCCACCACCTATATGAATATATTAAAATTAAAACCTTTTTTTAACGTTATGGTCTACCAGTCGCTTTAAATAACGGCCCGCATGAGAAAAATGAAAGTATAAATTGAGGACACTGTTTTTGCGTTTTCTGCTGTAGACGGTTACTCCTTTCAAATATGCTATCGAAGAACGCGAAGGTCTAGCCGTTTGCTAGACTGTAAAAAAGCCCGTATTTTTGCTCCGACCAAGAATGCGCGAGCGGTCATGAAGAACGAAGGTGAAAATAGGCTCGATCTCCAGCCTTGGGAGTTGATGCACCCGCAATTCTCATGAGGTGCGCGTTACTCTCGCCCCTTGAAAACCAATTTTGAGAAGAAGAAAGGAAAAGGGATGTTTTGCAATCCAGCCGTTTACAGGGCTGAGGAAATACTTTCAATTGTGTGTTTGAGTCTGGCCCCGTGTCCTCTCGCCGTGCAGTTCAGCGCTCTACCGACTGAGATAGGCCGGCCCTACGTTAGGATTGGGTGTATTATGTGTCAGCTGTTTACCTGGTTTCTTACTCCGGCCAGGAATCAATCACATAACACTATAACATCAACGATTGCCTCGACATGTGCAGGGGCGGATCTAGGGGGAGGGTGCAGGGGGTGCGCACCCCCTCCCCCCGAGATGACCTGCGGTTTTCTAATACAACTGGTATTCTGCCCCCCCAAAAAAACTATGTGGTTTATTGGTGCTGAAGTAGAGCAAGAGACGAGTGCACCCCCTCCTAAAAAGAATCCTGGATCCGCCCCTGATGTGGATAAAAAAGGATCCCAATTTGATTTTCCTAGCTCCATGATGGAACAAGCAGTAATTTTCGAACGAAATCAAGAAAATTATCGAGCATTATTCCTTTTCACCCATCGAATTATTTCGTCTAAAAAATTTTCGTTATTCCATTATTCCGGCGCGCTCAAAAAGGGCATTACGTAGGATCCGTTCGTCTTATTGCTTACGCTAGAGCATAACCTGTTCCAACAGTTCAGATATTGGGGAACTGTAGGACGAAATGGAGCTTTTTCTTTGCGCTGTCCTTAATATTTGAACGGCTGGGACAGGCCGGTTCACTAACCCAACATTTTGCACTGATTGAGAAGTTAGTATTAACCTTGGGTTAGGGGAGGGGTAGGGGGAGAAAGAAGGATTGGTAGGGAGAGGGGACCGGCGATCAAAGCTCTCCAATTTGAATGACCAGTGAAGCGAGCCGTGAGAAAATCCCCTTTGTTCTCTCGTCTCCTTTCGCGAGCCCCTCGCACGTGACAATTCAAAGATCGATATCCACCAAATGGAACATGTGGAGAGCTTGCTCGCAGGCTAGTCCGCGTCAACGATTGCCGTAACATACAAAGTTGTTCACGCTTTTCTATTTTAGGGTGGGTAGGGTGTACAGGAAGTGAGAAAAGAAGAAGAAACATCTTTATTTTTCCACCAATATTTCCGAACATTTTGGCTTAATTAATGGGAATTACCCACAACGATTTGGCTACGCATCGACTGAAGAACTAAAACAAAAACCTGAATCAAGTAAAGTCATTAGTTTAACGCCTAAATTGTGAACTAATAGAAGTCTTCAAGGTTTCGGAGTAGGTAAGATCACCATAGAGATAAATAAAATACAAAGAAACCATTTTAACCGGTTAGCTCACTAATGAGCTCAGAGTCACCTTGTTTTGGTGGTGGACTATCTGGTATTTGTCTACTAATAATTCCTTTTATTTTTTAATTTTCCACAACCCCAAAATCCAATATTTTTCCAGTTTTCTATAATTTTAAACATGCCCCTACTCTTTATTCATTAAAAATATTCGGAAAACCATCGAAAACTCTTCACACAATCATGGAACCAATTGTGTGAAATCTTGGTTCGATTTGGAAGGAAAAGGGCAGAAACTGAAACGAAAAACTGTGACAAGACCTTGACCAGAGAATTCCCCCTTTTAAAAGTTGTACATTGGAGGAAGTTCAAGAGTATAGCGCAAACAGAAATTTCCCACGCTGCTTAACACTTCTTAACAATTGGCATAATTACTCCTCCTTAGGCAGCAATTATTGATGCTTCGAATCTGTGCGCTTCAACGTTACATTCACGTCATGTTCAAAATGTCCAGCATGGTCTTAAATCTTCCCCTCTCGGGATTCCCCTCTTTAGTCCCGCAAGAAAAAAACTTCTCTTTGCCGTACGATAAATCCTTTATTGACCAGGTTTGCACCATGCTTTTGAGCTTTGATTGAAATCGACGTAAAATGTATAGAATTAGGTCAATATCTAGTTATCTTGACCTCACTCCTGGGCAAAACTCCGCATATTATATTTTTTTTCCTCAGTTATGCGCAATAAAACGTATGAAAGTGAGACCTCCAATATCCTCCGAAATTAAAAATGTACACTTTTCCCAGTTCTCCTACATTTCTTTATACCTGGGACCCACAGCACAAAATCAGTCTTAAGGCCGGCCAGTATGAAAAACAAAAAACCTTTAACGTGTAAGTAATTTTTAAGTGCATTATTGAGTGTGTAAAAGAAAGTCTTAAATGTTACTGTTGATTTTACTGTGGCACCTTTTACCACCTTGAACAATCGGATTCATTAGATTTTGAGGCAAGAAAGATCACCATAGAACTAATTCAATCAAGTGAAACATTTGGCATAAATTGGATAAGTTACTTATGTCGTTATACTGATTTCGTTAACGTTTGAGTTGTTTAAATTGGCCGAGCAAAGAAACAAGTGGAAACAAGCTATGTAAGTGAATTCTTTACTTTGCAGCATTTATCTCATTTCATTTCTATTAATCTATTTTAAAACTTACTTTGTTAATTCTACAGAAAACAGTTCTTACTCCTTTACTGTAGTACCCCCTTCTTACAATAACTGCTAAACTCATAGGACAGGTTAATGATCCTAGTAGAGTTTAACGCCGTTACAAAAAAAAATCCAAACCGCATTCAACCATTTTGAATTTGGCCATCAATCACATCTGAGCATTATTTGCCGTCAACAGCGTCAAGAAACCTTGCAGCCAAGATAAACAAATTCCTAACAAAAACATTTGGAGGCGAACTGAGACTGGCCTAAACCACAGACTTAGTTAGACTTCGTAAAATAAACGGCCCGTGCGGATCGGTCTCTCAAGGGAGCTTATCCGGGAGGAAAATGTTTATTGCGAGCACAGGTTGATCATGCATGCCGTGAATTTACAGTGTGCCCACAGCCAGACAAAGCAATTCACCGTAACGTTTGTGCTCTCCGGGAACTTACTTAAGATTCTTGCAAAATATGAATTTAAGGAGTATGAGAGCACCCTGATATTTTTAGAAGGACATTTTTCAGTTCCTACTTCAATCTTAAATCGCCCGGACTCATTGAACAAGCATAGGCATTCATTTGGTGTTTAATTTTTAATCTGCGCTTCAAATTGCAAAAAAGGCCTTGAGAGGTTTTGATATTCTACGTACATGTTGACTCCATATAATAAGAACGGAAAATATTACTCTTACGTGATCCGTTCGACATCAGTAAGATTTAGAAGAACCACTTCCCTTTAAACTCATCACTTTAGTCAAAAAACATCACAGTTTATCAAGGTTGTATTATTCGTGGTATTTCTACTTTGTCTTTTTTTAAGACACTCGGATTGAATCTCCACCGTTTTGGTTGCATAATATACTCGGGCAATGAAGGGGAATAACGGAAAAAGGATAGAATACGGAAATTTTCGAGTTTGACTACGGAATAACGGCTCTTTGTGAAGGGGATCAGGTACAATAATGGGAAAAAAGGAAAAATTTCGAGTTGGCTTAACAGAATAATGACCCTCTTTAGGGTGCCGGAATACTGATTTTCAAGAAGTAATAATTCACGGGGTGAAGAGGAAAGCTTACTAACATTTATTAACTGCTCCTGCTTAAATATTTTCGTTTTCCATTATTTCAGTCCCAACAAATCATAATCTATTTATTCCGGACGAAAGAAATCATTATTCCAGGTTCTTTCCCTTCTCTCTTTCCCTCTTTTCTTTCTTTCTTTCCTTCTTTCTTTCGTTCGTTCGTTCATTTCAGTTTTTTTTTTAACTCTCCCCCAGCGCTATCCATTTTTCGCAAAAGAGAAATAATTATTCTCTCTTCGTTTGCGCCATTGCCTAAACGCTTGGAAACAAGATGGCAGATACACGGAAAAGAAAGAAAAACACAAATTCAATCAAATTTTAATGTCTGTAATCATGAGCAGTGTCTCAACTTGAAAACGAAAATTTTCTATGTTTTTTCCGTTTGGTAAAAGAAACAAACATGTTCGTTTGTAGTGATATCAAGAACAAAGAACAATATTTGAGCAGAGCCTGATATGAATCTTGCTGTTTCATGCATCATTAGCCTTGAATTTGTAATAATGGTACATCGAAGGTCTACTTTACTACAAGAATGTCTTTATTTTCGGACCCTATTTGTGAACGAACTATTTTGCAAGTAATGTACGAGAATGGAACAAGACATTTTGCTTTCGTTTTTATCTTTTTCACCAAAAAAGATACAAAAAAATCGTGCCAATTCGGTAAAACTTCCATGATAATTTTATTCTTGTCATTTAATTCAGTTTGTGAACTTCATGTATTAACTGAAAATCACACCGTGAAAAAAAAGAAATGACATAAAAAAATAACAAGCCTACATTTCTATACAGTAAGATACTTATTTGCTCCAGTAACTCTGTTTACAAAAAAAAAACAGTCGTTTATTTTTTTCCAGTCAATTATAGTGAAAATTGCTATTTGCAGTGGAACCTCAGTGTCAAGGGATTAGCTATTTCGCTATTTCGTTCGTACGTTCATACCAGCAATTAGCAATTAGTCAATGGTTGTTTTATTGAATAGAGTTTAGTTAATCTTAGCTCTAACGAAGCCTCCCGCACTACTGACAGCTTAGTCTTTGTCTTTTATACACATAGCATTATAGCTGGCAATTACTATAATATTCAATCTTTAAGTGTCACTCTGCAAATTCAACTCACAAATTTCATTCTGATCAAGTTAAAACCTATGAGCTAGCGATAAGAACGTAGTTATTTTGCAGATACTAAAAAGAAAACTGATTATTAACTATCAGTTTAGAAAGTCTTCGGCCAGTGTTAGGGTATATTAAGAAAGACATTCACAATGAATTAACGAATCTATCCAAAAATGATAACAAAAACGGTTCACAAAAGTTCATCCTTAGGCTGAACTGAAATAAAGCCATTATTTTGCCACCTAAAGTAAAATACCGTGAACTCATCTTGTTTCGTGGAAATTAAGTTTGCCATAGATGGATCACAATTACCCATGCAACAAATTCAACTGAATTTTTGACAAATTTTAAAACTGTATGCATATCTTTGCAGTGATATTCCTGCAACGTTTATAGTGAGCCCTTGGTCTGTTCCGAATCCAACTGAATCCAAGACTGAGTCTAGGATTCAGTTGGATTCGGAACAGACCAAGGAACACAAACAGGCCAAGTAAGGGTAAACATTTTTGTATTTCCCTTAAATTTATGACATAAAGATAAAACTGTCCCATTTTATCTCGTCTTGTTCTGACTAAACATCGTGATCGTTGTATAACATTTTCAAACTTGAAAAAAACATAATTATAGGGACTTAAAAGATACATTTTCCGGATTTTTGTTGCCTTGAAGCAGAATAAAGTTGTAGTTTTAAAACTAAAAAGCAAGGAAATTACACAAATCCTCCTAGCGCTATTCGTTTAGCCTGCGTGGCTGGTGGAATTAACGGGCGAGTGCTGTG
>BOPM01001578.1:33438-50503 GCA_022179025.1 Porites australiensis
GGGGGGGGGGGGCATGAGAAAAAATGAGGACTGAGTGGGGGGTGGGGGGTGGGGCATGGTAATTCGTAATGGGGGTTCAAAAAATTCCACCAGCCCCTCCTACCTCGTAAAAAATGAACGGTCCCTAATCACTATTCTCAGTGCTGAAACCTAATCAGTATTGATCAGCGCGTAACCCTTAAAAACCCCTGCGGCCAGCTGAACATTGCATACAAACAGTTTAGGAAGGATTGGAAACTAAATGGGAAGGCTCGGTTACTATACTAAGCTTAGTGGCCAAGCTCCCCAAGAGAGTGATCCACCAAAAATATTTTGCTCGCGGTCACCATTTGCGAAGACCCAACGGGACTTTTTCTATGGTCTTGACGTAATATATCAAACATGAGATGCAGTATTTCATCACCAGATGAAACACCGAGAAGAGAGTTGAAAATACGACGCGCAGCGGAGTATTTTTGACGAACTTCGAGGTGTTTCATCTGGTGATGAAACACTGTGTCGAATGTTTGATATTTCTTCTCAAACAAAATCATTTTTGAAGGAGAAATTAAGGATGCAAAAATGAGCAGTTTTTCATATGATATCCAAACACTCATTAAACATTAATTTCCTTTGAATTTTCTTTATGAATTATTAATGAGTTTGAGAAGTGTATTAAACGATCACACGGTGCCAATGACTTCTTCATACAGTTTCAAATAATGTAACACACGAGGTACAACACACGAGGTACAACACACGAGGTACAACAATTGATTTCCTTTTTTATTTTCGCAAATCATTAAAACGCCGGAAATGAATGTTTCTATTTGAGGTCAAACGTCTGTTTTGATCAGCACTGGAGATCGAATTCTTTAAACTGTATTTCTTGCAACCTGTATTAGGCGGTCACCCTGTATTAAGCGGCCACTTAGCCATTCCACGAGGGTGACCGCTTAATACAGGTTCGACTGTATTATAGTTATGTATACTAACTGACTTAAAGGGGTCCTAAATAATCAAAGTAGTCTGGAGCATCTCCCTTGATTGCATTCTTAACTGAAAGACATCGATACTCTAGAGACTGAAACGGATACAGAAACAATTTTCACCTTCCGCTTTCGTCTTTATTGACTCTTTAGTTGTCTATGCTTCACAAGACGCGGATGGCTATATGTGATTTCCAGCCAAAACAACCTCGAGTTGCATTTGGGTTGCCATACCTGTTCATTTAGTTATTTTACATTGCGGACGGACGGGCGGTCGGTCGGGCGGATAGTCACGTGATAACCAAAATTTCTTGGAAGGGTAGATTACCATATTTTTTTAGGTATGTGACTACGCTTGCGCCCGCGTGGAGCTCCACTATAATATTCGCACCGCCTACTCATTGTCCGTTCACCAGAAACTGAGTTATGGGAGGAAACTGCTCCTGCTTACCTACTCTGCTGCCTTTCACACTACAAGGAAACCTGGGGGGAAACACCAACAACAAGAGTTGGACCTCCACACGCCTGTAGTCCTTCCATGACTCAGAAAACCCAACCACAGCTATACTCGCAATAGAATTGAACAAGATGACTTAAGAAGGAGGCTGGAAATTCAGAGTTCTACCGTACGAATCATGAAAATACCCATCGCATGGCACTAATCTAAGCACGTTAACTCCTTGGTCTCAGTAAAGCGTTCCCAGAAAATCTGAAATACCGGGCCATCCGTAAGCGGACAGTAAAACAAATCACAGGCCAGTGTGACGGGTAGGCTCGATTACTAGCCGTTTTTCGGGAAATGCGCCTGTGCTTCTCCAAAAAAAGAATTTACGTCACAGACACGATCGGCCAGTCACGAGTCCAGCCGTCTCTTCTCGGCATGCACTCGAGAGAGCGGCGGAAATCAGCGAGTCTGTGTGTGTCGTCCAGTGTAATAAGCTTCATCGACCTTTCAATTTTTGTTGACACAGTCAGTAAGTGTACACTAAGTTGACAGGCGAAAGAGTAAACAGTTTTGGACAGCTGAAGGTAATAAGGTGCTCCAGGAGTCAGTTACGGAGTTAACAAGTCTTTAAACTAAGACTAACGGAGACTAGGGAATGTAGTCTCCGTTAAACGAGTAAAATATTATGTTTAAGTTACATACTTTGCTCTTTAGGACATTCCTTCCTATCTCCATGGCTTTCTAGATGGGCTGATGGCATGGAAGGAAACTGTGGAAGCATGCTCGGATAGCCAGGTTGGGGTGGATACTGTGCCTGCATCTGAGAGGAGAGTGGAAACCACAAAACAGTTAATAAGTCTGACACGTACCTAGCTGAGACATTTCTACTGAGTTCATGTGTAAAGAAGAAAGCAAAGAATGCCACGAAATGGAAGTCGAATGAGGTGTTGTGACTCAGTGGTGTATGGTATGGTGCCCTATATGTGCAATAAGAAAAAGCTGTAGGATAACGGAAAAATAATTTATTTTTTCCAATGATTTTTATTTTTACTATTACTATTTTTTAATTTTTAATTTTTATTTCTTTTCTTTTATTATTTTTTTCCTAGTCACACAACAAAGAATATTAAATAGAAGAGAAAAAAAAGTGAATATGGCCTATGAGTGCCATAGTAAAAAAAGAAATTGAAATATTGAATTGAAATTGAAATACAAATTGACCACAAATGTAAGAAACCCGTCAAATACAATACAAACCGTATACTCGAAAGAGCACCGCCCTCATTTTAAGTCGGATAAAAATAAGCGCTGCACCGCTCGTTCGAAAATCGAAACAATATTCCATTATATTTAATCGAAAGAGCGCCGCCCTCAAATCACTAAATCAATAACTGCAAATACTCTACAAATGTTTCTCTTCCGGAGAAACAATACATTGCGAATAAGCAATACGTAGATGATAACTCTATCACCGTCACGCAACAAAAAACTTGGAAACCGTCCAGTGGAAGAAGCCAAGAAAATGAAATGTTATAAAAGACCAAGTCTCAAGTCTTTGTGGCCCACAGTTTCTGAGTTATTTGCCGAAACGTTTCACGCACCTTTGTAGAGCTTTGTATGGAGACGCCATGTTGGTGTACCGTTTTGGTGCACCAATATGGCAGCCGGAAATCAACAAAAACATCTGGAGTTCACCTTTTCTATAAAAACTCTTCTTTTCACTCGAGAACTTAAGCATACGTGCGCATAAACATATCTTCTAATACTTAAAATGGTTATACTGCTGAAAATCAAGCGGAGAGACGTTTTTTCAACGAGACAGCATTCCTATTTTGGTGTCACGCACTGTGCAAACTCGGATGTTCAAATTCCTGTATTTTCGAAATGAAGTATGCTACGGGAATGGAAACTTGTACAAAGATTTACTTTTGGTTTGTCTTCAACCCAGTGTAAATAAAAGAATTCGTAAAACCTCGCTATTTTGACTTTACAATTTGATGACGTCATTGTGAAAACCATCTATTGGACTCAATGTAAATAATGATTGGGATAGTGAAGGAGACGACACTGAGTCTCTCAGGTCTATTAAACCCTACAGTAAACGAAAAATATTATTCAATAATAAAATAAATGGATTGGATAGTGATATAAACAATGTATAAAATGGGTAAATGATAGATTTTTAAAACTAGACGGGAATTCAAAAATGGCGGCGGGAATTTACAAATGGATAATCATAGAATAACTGGCTTAAATGATCCACAAAATTCAACGGATGTAGTAAATAAACAATTTGTTGAAAATCAATTATCCCATTATGTTAAAACAGATGGAACTTCAACAACGTTGAGCTCATTAGATGTGGATGATGATCGAATAACTGGTTTGTCACTTCATCCTGTTACAGGTGATGAAGCTATTAGCAGAAAATATCTTGATGATCAAATTAAAAAGACAAATATTAAATTAAGCCAAGTCATACTGTTAAAAACGTGTTTCAGTATCTCATGAATGATGTTAATGAACGGTCTACAAAATATGGTTGTAAAGTTTGAAATATTGATGATTCTAAATATTTGTCCTCATTATTGGGATAAAAAATGTTTGTACCTATCACCAATCAAAAGACCA
This sequence comes from Porites australiensis, assembly GCA_022179025.1. Taxonomy (NCBI): domain Eukaryota; kingdom Metazoa; phylum Cnidaria; class Anthozoa; order Scleractinia; family Poritidae; genus Porites; species Porites australiensis. The sequence continues at coordinate 37,483 of BOPM01001578.1, forward strand.
GACAACAGCAACATGTGGAGAGTTCGCTTACAATGCTTTGTTTAATAACCAATGATGAATATACTATCATGATAAAAATTTATAATAAAGACTTAAACATTTATTACATCACTGGGACAGGTATGTGGATTGAAGGTTATAACACAAAAACAGTATCAATATAACCTATATCAACACAATACACGACAATTCTTATATTACACAAAGACATATTAGTTCACTTCAAACAGACAAGTGGTAGTGCGCCTGTTTATATGTATTTAACTGTGCATTACGAACACCAGGGGAGTGACATGGATTCATACCCTGTTGATTTTAAAAGATAAAGTGTATATTGTTGCTTATGGAGTGGATGGAATAATTGACTGATAGGGATTGATAGGGAAGTATAAGACGCTCATCAAGCTTACGAGATTGATAAAATGAAAATGAAAATGCTTGTTCCTTTGGATATAAATGGACAAAAAATGTTAAATTATGACTTTGAAAAACAAATAACTCACTTTATTCATGGTTATTTAGAAATAGACGAGCAAGCTTCTAATAAAATATTTTTATTGAATGGTTGTAAAAAAATAATTCTATCTAATAATATTACGATAAAAGAAATTAAATTAGGAGTGACATATCCTAGCATATCATTAACTATAAATCATCATTTCCTGTTACAGCAAAATACAATTGTCACGTCAACAGTAAACACACAAGTGCAAATAATAAATCGAAATGTTAATCTACCATTTGGCCATATTTCTATGATTCAGAAAAATTCTGATATAAAAAATAATGAGATAATGGTTCAAATTTCTTACAAAATTAACTAACATATATAATAAAACTGTGAAAGGTTTGAACCCAGGAGTCATTTCAAAAGTAGGTTGAGTTTGATCGTCCGGGTGAACGTAGTCCTGAATAGGATTGTTGTTGTTGACAGTGACTGACGTTTCGATAACCTGCGCGGTAGTCATCTTCAGAGTGAGTTGTATCAGGGGCACCCAACGTCAACTTTCGGAAAGTATCTGTTCGGAAGACGATTTAAGATCTAGAATTTTCGGAACATTTGTTGTAAAATTTCTTGCTTGCCTTCCTCTCCTAGGATTTTCGAACATTTAAAAAATGGTATAATTACCCATTTTTTAAGGATTTTTACCCTAAAAAGGTCACCTTGAATTTTCGGGAGCCTTTTTTCTGGCTGAAATTTTTGGACAGGTAAGTTTTGATCCCTATAAGGGGTGATGAATGGTCCATTAAAATTTTTAACTGCTCACAAAATTTTACCTTTGCTCGATTTGCTCGCAAAATTTAAACGAGTGCTCGCTTGCTCGTGTTCCCAAAATTTTTGCAGTTGCTCGCATGTTCGCTTTCTTGTCAGTATTGCTCGAGATTTTGTGAATACTTCTTTGGATTAAAGTAAATGTAATTCTGTATGGTGCTTAATTAATTCCTATAAATATACTGAATCGTAGCCAACAGTTACCAGCGCCGTACAAACGACTTATTCACGAGATCAAGCAAAACTAACTACGAGAGAACGACTGGAGAACTGACAATTTGACTAACAATAGACGACTGTTTAACTGTGACAATAGACGGATCGAAACGCACCAATTACTGATTACGAGTCTTCATAGCCAATAACATCACGGTTTAACTGCCAGACGACCAATAACATCGCAACGTAATTGACCAATCAGATAAATAACCAGAGTATAATACCATCAACTGACGTGATACAACTCACTTTGACTCTGAAGATGACTACCGCACAGGTTGTCGAAACGTCAGTCACTGTCAACAACAACAGTCCTATTCAGGACTTCTTTCACCGGGACGATCAAACTCAACCTACCTTAACTTTTTAACATATATAATGCCAATCACACGAATTATGTAATCATATAATATAATGACTTAAAAGGACATATTTCACTTCAACCATATAGACCCAAATATCAACAAAGAAACATTATCAGAAATAAAACGATTATATACAAAATTAATAAAAATAATTCTGGTCTTACAAACAGGCTTACAAATATTTCAAGCGATTAAATTTAACCGTAAATATAAGTTCAACATGCTTGGTTGTCACTGGCACAGTAGCCGGTGAATTTACATTAAATTCTGTTATATTAAGGCCTATTTCGGGTGCTGGTTTAGTACTTAAAACATTTAGTGAAATCAAGGACTGCAAGAACAAACTCGAAATGTGTAAATTTGCTCACACAACATCTGAAAAAGTGTTAGTCGATTTAAGAGCTTCTATAAGAGGCACAGAATTCAATCAAACTCAATTGACTCAAACATTCAATCCAACTCAAATATTCTGAATTATTGATCTGTGTCCACTGGTTGATAAATTTGAAAAGCAGTATGACAAACAATTCACATCCGAGTAAACTTTTAGAGTAAACTTAATGATAACCTTTATTTTGTGACTCATTCAAAGGGAAAATACCTTTGTATAACATTTAGACTTCATGCTTCCCGAGAATCACACAACTGGTTACTTGTTGATAATTTTGTGAATATCATCATTAATTGAGTCTTAATTAACCCATAAACATTATTCCACCGTTGATTATAATACTTCAGTGTTTTCGTAGAAGTTGTTGTTTTTATACTCTCATATTGCAATCCTATAGCATCCCAAATAATTTCTCAATATATAGTTGATACTCGGCTAATCACCCTTCTTCCGCCTTCATTAACTAGCGGTAACACTTCATCAATCAGTTTTTATTAAATATATCATATATCTTTTGTTATACCAATTTCGATAATTTTTTGATATAATGAATTAAGAATATTCTCGATATGATATTTTCTGTAATATATACTTTTTCAACGAATTTTGTGTTTATTTTCATTAAAATCAACATATTCATTAATTATAACAAAACCATTGACTCGACCACATTATAGATATATATAAATAAAAAAGATTTTGTGAAAATGAAATGATCAACATGTCACGAGCGTGGGACAAAGAAAAAAAATCTGAGCCCCCAACAGGATTCGAACCTACAACCTGCCAAACCCAGGGCGGGCGCTCTATCATGGCCACTTGAGCTACGGAGAACTCATAAGGAGCGAGGCGATAAACTAGGTTCATATTCTTACGCAAAGCACACCAAATTGAAAACCAGCAGGACAAACAACATTAGAGCTGGAAGTGTATTTTTTTTAGCTACTGTAGCTATGGGTGTTGATGTCACTGCTTATGACGGAAGTCTTCCTAAGCCGAAGCAGCAGTTCTCTGCTGAGAAAGGGATTCAGTCCAACCATCTGGATAATTCCTGTGCTTAGTTACTAGAATGCCATCAGTTACTGCCAAAAGGAGGGGACGTTACCAATCTTCACAATGTGAAGGTTATTACTGTTCTCCCGATGCTTGAAGCGAAATGAGACTCATTTGTGGGCAGTACCAATCGCTAATATTTTCCCTAGATCAAATTTACACAATTAGTTTCTATTATAAATCTTGATAAATCGAAACAACCACTTAAGACGCTGTAATCTTTTACCCGGTAGGCACTCTGCGGTGGCTGTTTCTCAACAAACACACAGACTCTAATAGCCAGAGAGTAAGACAGATAACTCGACCTTCTGACTGAACTTTCGTTTTTGATATTTCAGTTACTGTCCATCCAATAAATATACCTTGGTTTTCTACGTGCAAAATTCAATTCCTATTTGGCTATTGTTATCGTCAAGAACCATTAACGTAAATTTTTATCACCGGAAATAAGTTAGGAAAAAAACCGCTAGAAATTGTATGAGATGTGTCATCAATGACTAATCGATGGATAGTCATTACATAATCGATGAGTAATCGAACGCATCAATTACTCATCAATGACGTCAATGAGTAATTAATGTCATCGATGAGTAATCGATAGGTCACAAACATTTTTAGTCATCTATTACCCATTGATTATAGCGAATAATCAATGCCTAATCAGTTAATTACCCAATGATTACTAATCGATTACTCACTGATGCCATTCATCATCGATTAGGGACGGACCATTAGAAATAACAGGAGGTGTGGTGACAATTCCCCCAAAAAAATTCCCGCAAGGGAAGCTTGTCTAAAACAAAAAACCTGCGAGCGGTAATACGTAAAAAAAAAATTGTTACAGAGAAGCGACATGCATAGCATTTAAGGTTATTAAAAGTATGGGATAAGGCGGGAAAAGGTAACATAAAACAATTCCTAAAGATAAAGAGAATTGAAAATCTTAATTTGTGCTTCAGTTGTTTTATTTGAAAACAACTGTTTGATATTTCTTTATACAACAAAACAAATAGTAATGGCTTGCTTTCTACACAGTCATCATTACCACTGATATTGCTATCACAAATAATTATACTATAAAATCTTTCTCTCCAGATATAAAATGTTTTTTTAAATATTTTTGATAAAACATTAAGTAATATAAGAAATATAACATTTTCTCAACTATATTAAAAATGGAAATTTTCAACAATAAATAACACTATAATTTTGTTTTAATATGAAACACTAACAATCATCAAAACAACAAAATGTATTGGATGCATTGAAGTGCCTCTGTTTCTTAATAGCGGAGCTCCACGCGCGCGAAGTGCGCGCGAGCAGAGCCCCATAGCTAATTAAATCTACCCATCCCAGAAAATTTGGTAATCACGTGACCGTACACCGCCCGCCCGCCGCCCGCTGCCCGCCCGTCCGTCCGCACCACAGGGAAACCAATGTTCAATCTCACGTTTTCTAGCAGTTTGGGATCACAGGAAAACTCACATCACTGTTGTGATCAATTGAAAGCTGTCAGAACAGGGTTTCCGCTGACCAGTATCATCTTACCGTATCGCAGGCTCAGGAGCCGACCCATCGAGGTTGAGTATTTTTTGAAGTTATCCGCTGACAAGTTACTAGCTTTCAAATGATCGCAGGCTCAATTTAAATTTTTTTAATTCATATGAAATATGTCGTGTTTATGTGCTGGACAAAAAAACTTGGCAGATAATGTGAAGAAAAAGAATTTTTAAGTAACAGCCGTCGAAATTACTGTCAATTTGGATTTTCGCTGCAGTTACAAAAGTAAGAACAACGGAGAAAAACTATTACCTCGGTCGCTTGTTATGAAGTTGTTTGAAGCCACCAGCTGGTTTTGCTGAACGAGAAAAAGAAGCTATACTTACGCCTCGATTGCTGTAGTGAATGGCTGCGTAGCCTGTATTCTGGTTGCTTGTGATTTATATTCTTCATGTCGGATAAACAAGCCGCAGTTATCTATCGCCGAGTGACTCGGCGAGTGGCTTCGCAATCATGAAGAAACAACACTTGTCTTCTTTCGTAGCTGGTCAAGATACTTTAGTTCCATGTATTTTCATGTGTTTTCGTTAAACTTTCAAACAAGCTCTTGTTGCTTTTTTGTTTCTTTGTTATTTTCCCAATGAAATTGCATTTCCTAGTATTCTAAGAAAGGAATTAAAACGATTTGCTTCGGGCGCCATTCTATCCTTCGCGGAAAAAAAATCTCAGCTAGCTTCCAATTTTAAACTGACGCGTACACCGACCAAGAAATAGAATGGAGTAATTTTTCTGACAATGACGCAAACAAGTCGTTCACAACTTTTTACAAAAAAATAAACTGGTTGAGTGCTTGGTAATCAAGCATGCCCCAATGAAAACTCTCTCCAAGCGCAGGGGAAAAATATTGTCAAAACCATGGATTAACAAAGGTGTTACAACTTCAAGACGAATAAAAAATAGCCTTTTTTTAATACTGATTGGGAAAATTATAAATTATACCGAAACAAAATAACTAGCCTAACGCGTCAAAGCAAGAAAAATTATTATGAACGTTATTTTGAAGAAAACATTAACAACTCTAAAGAAACGTGGGGAGGTATAAATGATATCATCTCAAGAAAGGCAAAAACTGATAAAAAGCCAATACACCGCCTTGTTAACTCCAATTCGGAAACGATATGCGACCCAGAGGAAATAAGTAATTCTCTTAACACGTTTTTTGCAACTGTTGGACATAAGTTGGCTTCTTGTATCCCTTCTTCGTCTCCAGATCATGATTTTAGTACCTTTTTAGATCCGCCAATACAAAGTTCTTTCTACTTTCACCCTTTTGTCCCTGCAGAAGTCGAAGATGAAATCAATCGGTGCTGCCAAATAACAAAGCCTATGGACTCTATTCATGCCCAGTCAGTATTTTGAAATTGTCTAGCCATATTATCTCTAAGCCCAGAGCTCAAATCTTTAATGTTTCAGTATCCTCAGGTTCATTCCCAGCTAAACTTAAAACCGCCAAAGTAGTTCCAGTTTTTAAATCAGGAGATGAATCTAAGCCTGGAAACTATCGACCAATTTCTTTGTTATCATTTTTTTGCAACCCTAAGATACCTTGGGAACGAACGGTGGGTCATGTGAACAACATGATGAGACGTATGCAGTACTCTGGATACAGTAAGGGATTTCGTTATGAAATTGTACGGTCTGCTCTCCATGCGTATAAGAAGATACAGGAATTAGATCAGACTGGTGTAAAGCCGATGTACAGGCCTAAAGAATGGAGGCAAAATGAAAGGAGGAAAGAAAAGGAAGAAAAAAGAAGATCTTGGTACAGAAAAGGTAACTACTCCAGCGTAATATTTGTGCCTGCCACCTCTGAGTCTTCGTTGAAACGATCGTTGGATGTGGAAAAGTCGGGGATGAGCGTGAAAAGAGTACTGCAGCGATCAGACGCATTCAAGAAGAGAACGTGTGAACGAGAATGTTGTTTCGTGTGCAGAACTGGAGGTAGACGACCTTGTGATTCGTTTGGCGTGACCTATGAGATCAAGTGTCAAACATGTGAGCAGAAGTACGTCGGAGAAACAGCAAGAAGTGCTTTCTGTGTTAAGAAGACATGCGAACGATTGCCATAACGGGGTAATCCCAGACTATGTGATCAAAGTGACTGGGGTTTACCACGGTGACGCTATGCTTAGGCAAATAACTGAATCCATCAAAATCAGACGAGAAGGATCTATAAATAACAAAACGGAATGGCACTCTAACATTGCCGCAAGCGGCAATAGTGAAATAATTGATGGGTTGTGATTTTAAGCAGTTGCGCGCGCCTTCTTGCACGCGCTTGAGGGTGAGCGTACACGTTTGCTTGTTTGAATGTAACAACGTATTGTAACAGTTTTAGCCAAACTGAGGAGGTTTGAATAAACGAAACTTGTCTTAAGGCTAAAATAAAGGCTAGTGCGTGAAAGACTATTCGTAAAACTCAGTACAGTTGTTATGAGAATTATTTCCAAGTCTTTGGAGGTTTCAGCAAGAAAACTTACCCAGAGAATTTTTAACAGAATATTTGAAAAGCTGGGCTGAGTTGCTCAAAGCATGGTTAGCTTTAACCATTGGTTAAGCACTATCAAAACCAATACGCTGTCAAGGTATTAAACGCTGGTTAACGCTAACCATGCTTCGAGCAACTGGGCCCTGGTTTATAAAAGACTTATCAAGTTTGTTAATAAACATAATATATTATATTCATCACAATATCGATTCCGCAGTAGGCATAGTACACACCACGCAACCCTGGAAATCCTAAATGACATTCTTTCTAATTTTGATAAAGGCCAATTCACTTTTTGTTTATTTATTGACTTGAAAAAGGCTTTCGACACGGTTAATTATGATATTCTCCTCTCAAAACTCGAAAATTATGGCTTCAGAGTAGTGGTGAATGATTGGTTTAAGCAAGAGTCATAATAGGACAGAGAGGGACTCTCGAGCTCCCAGGGCGTTGGCTGGGATATCTTAATTTCAAAAAAGTTATATTTAGAACTATGCGGACCACGCGGAAACAGTTTCCGGTAAACTGGTTGACTTCCGGAAGACTCGCTTTCACGATTTCAGAGCGCCAAAGCGAGGCAGCGTCAACAAATTAAAAAATGGCGGCACAAGTGGAGGGACGATGTGGAGTTGATAAATTGGCCTTCTTCAACAAAGAACCTACCATAGAAACTGCTTAAAACTTCTACACAAAAGGGTCCTTTACAAGCAACGGTAGAAATCGGTTAAAGCGACCGTGTGACCATCGTTTTTGTTTGAACAGCTGGAAAGAGGTCAAGTAGCATTGCGGCCCGTATAAGCGTTGAAGACAAAATGCGCGGGTCCTACAAAGACGACCGTATAAGCAACCATGTGGGCGTATTTTCTATAGAAAGAGGAAGGAAAAGAACGTATAAAGGTTTCCAGTATTTTTGTCACGGACATGACCGGGAATCTTGTGGAACACACCTTTTCCTGCTTGACTGATATTTTGTTCCGCACTTCACATATGGACAATTCGCAATTCTTTATTGAACACGAGGTTAATAGACTTTATTGAACACGAGGTTAATAGAAGCGGAGGTTAATGTTCCTAAATCAGTAAAGAAACCAAAAAGCTCACTTTGATTGACGGATCAAATCATGCGTGGAAATCGGTAAACAATAGGTTTGATCTTTACAGAATTTTCAAACATTGCAAATCAAATCAGAAACAATAGCCTAATGGGTTATGTGGAATCGCCAGAAGTTTAAATTGTACTTTCAATCCTAAGAAGAAAACTAGAGGTTTGTTTTCATCTGTTGACTCGCCAAGTTAGAAGAAAAAGGTTTTTTTGTGCAGCTAATTTGTGCCATTCTTTGTAAGTGCAGACAATGGTGGCCCGGTTGCTTGAGGTAAGGAGCCGTTTCTCTGTAGTTTTCTCTGTCCTGTTGAATTGAAATGTCGAGCTTTCGTTAAGATTTGCTTTCATTTTTTTTTTCTCATAAGTCAGTTGAATTTGATTTCAGGGGAAAATTTGTGTTTAAAGGAAATGTTGAGTTCACACACCCCTTCTACTCGATTAAACTGTAATTGTCATTACATTCCATCGAGCAACAAATATTGAAACTTTGAAGTCTTTTCATACCTTCAAAAGAGTGGACCCTAGGATTTTGCCGAATTCTGCAGGGTTCTTACTCTAAAAAAATTGGCAAAACAACGAGCTCACGAATTATTTACTCGCGAGGCTAAAACACTACGAAGATCACTGAGTGTGTATCCTGAAACCGATTTTTGCTTGTAAAAACTTCATTTGTGTAAGGTTATTTGTGTTTTTCATGTTGCAAACGGTGTTGAAATAAATACGACAGTATGATAATCTCATCTGGAGTTTATTTACTTTATGTGGTTTTACCTAGCCTCATATTTTCCTCATACACCTGTAATAATTAACCTTTACAGATCCTGCACCACAATGTATAGGTAAGATTTCCATACAACCCAAACATTTGTTATGTGTGTTAAATAATATAAGCTTGCTGCATGCATAATAAATGTAGAGGTTTGGATGCACAAGACCTTTTGATGTTGTGTTTGCCACTTATTGATCCAGCAAGTTTTCTCTACGTTAGTAAGCACTCATGGTGTTAGGTGTCGGCTGCTGAATGTAGTCGTTTCTTTTTTTCTCTATAGAAAGCACTCAAAAGTGTTAAGAATATAAACTACTGCAATAAGTTCAAGCTGTGTATAGCTTCTTGTTTATAATTATGTCTTATTTCTTATACCTCCCCTCCTCAGTGAAAGCCTAATTAACTCATATTCTACATTGAATGGTATGCAGACCCCATATTAAGCAGGCACCCTGTATTCAGCAGTCGAATAGCTCAAAATGTGGCAAAACGTTTCTTTCCATAATTTAAGAAAAACAAACCTGTACTTAGTGGATATCTCTAATAAGCAGAAAGCAGAAAAAGTTTGTGTGGATGCCCGCCCAATTCTAATTACACAGGTTTTTTTTATTTATAACAACTTTTAATGCATAAAAATAGATGGTAAAAAGAAGGATGAGTGAGGGTGTAAAGAGAGAAGAACTGAGTCCTTATGCCAGGCTGGCTCCCTCCCTGAGGATATAATATAAAATACAACATGTAAAGGTTTCATAAAACTGGCACATCATTTTTATGTTGCGTGTCTTTTAGACTGTGAGCAGTCTCTCTTCAGCTCGAAAATCTGTAAGCGTGATTATTTGTGAGGGCGCAAATTCGAATACGCTGCTCAAATACTCTTGCTTACAGATTTTCAGCAAAAGAGAGACTGCGAGTTTCAGCGTCTGCAAACTTTTCTGTTGTTTTCTGACAGGTTGAATTGAAGGAACAATACTACTAGCAGTCACGAATTCTCTTTTAAGATGTCTGCATGACCCTGCCACGGAATTGATAGTGGGGAAAATAATGTACAAGTTTGACAAACACTGCAAGTTCTATATTTTGGGGCAAGGGAGCACTGATTTATTTATTTATTCATTTATTTATTTATTATTTTTTATACTTTTGTTAAACTATGTGGCTGCCAATGCATTTGGGATTTGAAATTTGAGGAATACTGGGAAGATTGTGACCAACTGAGTGACACACATGTTATCGTACACACTACATTAATATTAATTTGTCTCCTTCTAGATGCTTTCCTTGACATTGCCTCTTTCAAGCCATGGCATGAATAGATACACTGATTCAGTCACACACTATGTTTATTGCTCAGGAATGTCTCTCTCAATGCAACCCATGCAGGTGCATAAATTGATTAACTCACCAATGAAAGAAACTTGACCTAATTAAGAGGTCAAGGTGTGACCAAAGGAAGTTCTTATTGATTTTTATTTTAATGTGATACTGCCATTTTTAACTTAAAGCCTTCCTCAGTGAAGGTCATATGCTCAAATACTGATCAGCTTAACCGATAATAACAGCCTCAATTTCCTGTGATGTCTGAGTCATAAACATCGCTTGCAGGAGTACTCAAAATGCAACGCGCATCAAACGCTTTTGAAGATTACACATCCATAAAATCATTAAATAAAAAATAAACGTAATAAATTCTTTATTATGTTGAAGCGTAACTCTATAATTTTTCATTCATTTGGCGGTTGTCAAAAGTGAGAGCCGGCTGGCCGTATAGGTGATTTTGAAATTCTTTTTAACGATTTCGCTAAAGCCCACGCGTGCTTCTATCGTCCTGAATATTTAAATGAGTGAAATTTGTGTTGCAAAATTCTGAAATACTGCATTCTCTCCGAGGTCTGTATGATAAATTCAGCGCCTCAAAGTACCGTTTGACCTCAGATGTGATGTATAAGAAGTATCAAAGGTTGTTTTACATGCCCCCAGATTTGTTGGCAAGTAAACTTGTCGAACGCCCAAAAAATTCGGCCTGATTTGTTTTCCAAGAATTTGTTTTCTAGGCCTAATCTACTGTAATCAAGAGCCGCTATATCTCTTAAATGTGATCGAAGTTTATTGCTATTTTTTTGTGTGTGTGCATATAAGGCTATCAACTCGATGTAAGATTTGATTCACTCTTGGACTGTTTTCAAATTGTTTTCTCTAAAACCACTTAGCCTTTCCCTCAAAAGTCACAAGAATGTGCTCTAAAGTTAACTGATTTGTTGGAATACAAGATTGTTTGATTTAAATTATAAATCTATTAATGGGAGCTTCGCTTTTAGCCCTGGCTAAATCTATATATTATTTGAATAATAACAATCTGTATTATGACTCAATCGTGTAATGGAACTTCCCAACAATAAATATCTGACAGTGTAGTTTTGGTTTTAATATGAAATAGTAACAATAGTCAAAATAACAAAATATACTGAATCAATTGAAGTGCTACTGCTTTTCATTAATAACTATATTGATGTTCTGGCTCAATTGTGAAGTGGAAATTTCCACCAATAAATAACAGTGAATAATTTTTTGTTTCCAAAACAGTAACGACAGTCAAAATAACAAAATATGTACACCATATTCCAAAATGGCAGGTATTCTTTTGTCTTGTAATATGTTAATTGACCCTCAATGCCATGTTTCAAGGTACCGGGGTAATAGTCTTCTTGATTTTTGCAGACGCAATTGAGGCGCCAAGGGCGAATTAACGTTAATAAATAAGTAATCTTGCTACTATTTTGGTATAACCTTTATTGCACAAACTGAAGTGCAGCTGCCATTTCTTAGATTGTAATAACAGTCTGTGTTGTGGTTCAATTTTGTCCAGCTGGATTAATTTCTATTTTGCATGCTTTTTAATATGGTAATTTATGACAAACTAAGTCAAAACAAGGATAGATATAAAACATTAGACCAAGGATAAAGTTGAAACACTATGCTAAAACTACACTGTATGGGTAGTCAAAATTGACTTTACGAGGACTTCATCACTATCTTTGTGGCCCTTCTTCAAGCGCTTGTTATTTTTCCTTGTCATGTGGGTGAAAAACACATTGCTTTCATGTTTTTCACGATTAGTTACAAACTAAGAAATGTGTGGGAAAAAAATTCCTGCAGACAAGTGGGCTTAAAAAATAAAATTCCTGTACTGAAAATTTTTCACCCCTCCCCCCCCTCTGGTTATTTCTAATGGTCCGTCCCTTAGTTATGTCTGGTATTAGACATACAACATGAAAACAAAAGACGTTTGATGACTTCATCATTTGACAGGGAAAGTCCCATCATTACATCATCAACTTCCTGTTTTTCCGAGAATGTCACGTTAAGATGATTCTTTCCTATTAAAACAAGACGCTGTGGGAGCGTATATTTGGGCGTGGTCGTACAAACATGCCTTATGGCAGCTAAAGAACTGTCATATCTTACCAAAGAAGACAAATCCTTTACTCCACTTGTTTGCTGAACCACACAGCTTATACAATATGTCCCAATCCTCAACAAAAATAGTGTCATTTCATGACAATGTTTGAAAATATGCACATCTTCAAAGCAGACCTGCTTAGAGCCAAATTGCAACATAGGACATAAGTGGTTACAGCCCGGAGAGTAAGGTTTATCTCAGCTCCACTGATACTGACAGATGTGTTTTCACACCCATCACATTGTACAGTGTATTCCGGTTACTAACAAGGGCAAATAAAGTTCCTTAAGTCCAGTATCCACAAGGATTAATAAGAGAGTAACACATTGCATAAACTGCTATAGGGC